>JARHVA010006460.1:282500-355000 GCA_037957365.1 Torreya grandis | reverse complement strand
TTTAATAGGTTAATTAGTGTCAATTTATGTTGTACTAGCTTTGGTTAAGCATTTTCTAGGTCCATTTATCATTCTAAGTCATTTTGAGGGGTCTAAAAGGTGCATTTAATGATTTGTACAAGTTTCCTAGGATTTTTGAAATTTAAAAATAGATAGTTAATTTCCCGTGTGTCCTAAAAATTCTTATGAAGCTGAAATAATTGAAGAAATGGTAGGTTGTTTAGAAAAAGGGCAGTTTGCTTGGCTAAAGAGAGAGAAAAGGACACTTGTATAGCTTTTTTGGAAGTGTACCACTTAAAAAAATGGTTTTGTGACTCTCAACCTCCCTTTAGGTCATTTAAATGTTTTTATTGAAAATATTTCATAAAAAAATTCACCTGCACCACATTTATCTTCATTTTCACTTGGCAAGCTAAAGAAGAACAACTTCAAGCACTTGGTACCATCCATACAGGTGGAGTCAGGAAGAATAATTATATAGGTGGATATTAATATAAGTTAACTTCAAATAAATAATAATAACTCTTATATTAGTGTCTCCTCCTTCATGAATAATCAATTATACTCTAGGTAGCTTTTTATGAAATCACATCCAAGAGGGGTATAAGTTTGCATTTGTTTCTTATTTTATGAAATCAATGGAGATATTTGAGTTTGATTAGGTGTTTTTAATTTTTAATAATTAACTCTCCATGGTTTTCTCATCTTCCAATACTCCTTTTAAGGTCTTTGAGGGAGATTTCAAAATGGTGTTTGTTTCTCATGTTGGTAGTCATGGATGAGTAACTTCTATTATTGAACATAAAAGGAACTTCATGAAGATGTTTATTATGTTTGGAATCATTTTTCATAGTTATTTTATTTAATTACCTTGTGATATTTTGGTTAACCACCATTCCAAAGCCAAATTTCCAACCTATTCTCTGGTTCACTGCCTTGCCACTTACAATTAGCTTCTATAGGAGCTTTATGAAGTTGTACAAAGTTGTCAAAGAGTGAAAGACATGATGGAGTTAAATTCTGAGGTCTTATCATATCAAAGGATTCATGAATTTCATTCCATGAAGTTAAAAAAACCATGTAAGATAAAGTTTTCACTTCAAAGGGTGATCAAACCATATTGGGTTCTTAATCCCAAAATGGACCAAGCAAAGACTCTGGAGGTTTTTTAAGATAATATATGTCATGTAAAAATTATATTATAATACCTTTGATGATTTCATATTGTATCCATATCTACCTACAACTAGTATGCCAATTTTGAGAAGCAGAGGATAAGAGGAGGATGGAGTTTCAAGGTCTCAAAGTTGCCAAAAAACCCACTAAAAAGGGGTAGTGATATCTACAGGACATTGATTGGAAAGTGGTTTTACATTTCAATTTGAAAATATTAATCTATTTCACTAACTTTTAAATATTAAAAATAGTTTAAATTGAATTATTGAGCTAATATGACAAATATAAGGTAGATATTTATTTTTTGAGACCTCCTAAGCAACTCCTTGTCTGTACATAGGCCTGGGAAGGAACATCTATAGCCAACATATTAGATAGTGATCTACTTTGAATTATACATGGTGTTTTGAAGGTTTTAAGGTGAAAGTGTTAGTTTAAATTAGGTGATGTGAGTCTAAAATAATTTTTAAGGGACCCTACCACACCTTGAACAAGTTCAAAATGGCCTTAAATAACCTAAAAGCTTGTGTATTGTAACATACAGCTGAGGTAAATAGTGAGTTGAAGGAAAGGTTTTCCTTATATAAAATGTCAAGATTTTGGTGGAGTTAGTTTAAATTCAAGAAAATTGACTTCAATTAAATCAAGTGGAATCCTAGATACAACATCCACAATGCTTAATGCTTGCCAAAATGCACTAAATAGGGGCAAAACCATGACTGTCATAGTCAGGCAGGATATTCTAGTGAAGAGCCTAGGAATGGAAGTAATGCTAGTTTTAAGGATTATAAGGTGAATTAAAAGAAAAGGAAGGTTTTATGGCCTACTAAACATAAATATGAGGTCCAAAAACATCAAATAAAGTTTGAAATTAGACCTACAACCAAGACTTTAGGAGTGTCTCAGTCCTTAATAGGTAAGTGTCTCAGTCTTGGGAATGGATGATAAACTTAATGTTGAGCATAGACTTGGTAAAATGATGTATGGAAACTTTCATGAGATATTAAACATAAATAAATTTTGAATTGTGTACTTTAAGCCTAAAACTAAGACCAAGTAACCTACAGCTAGGCTAAGAGTAGTAATTCCCCTTTCTAGGCAGTCATAGGCCTAGTCTATGTTTCCAAGAGCATGGAAGGTGTTAAAGTTGAAAATAAGACTATAAATGGTTGGAATAGGTTTTTTCAAGAATTTATAATACCTATATTTTTTTAAAAAACTAAAATCAACCCATAAAATCTCCAAACCAAACCTATACCCTGCTCACCCTCAAACTCTGCCTATTCAAAAGTCTACCTAAAAAACTTCAGGAGTTGGAGGGTCAAATGGAGGATTTAAGAGATAAAAATTGGTATAAATAATACTTAGGGGATATATAAGGTTATAAAATTATTAATTTTCCAATAAAAATAGTGCAAACTCTCTTTGTTTTGTCTCAGAGGAGGGGCAGTTTTAGCATGCATGAAGATGAAAATTTTGAGTAAAATGGTAAAATTGTTGATTAGAGGGAAAGAAAATATCACATGATGATTGGATAATATATAGGGGAAATAATACAAGCTAAAAAACCTTGATATAATATTTTGAAGTAAACATGACTCTCTAACCAAGAAGGGTTATAATCATGCATGAAGGAAACCCTTAAGCCTATAAGCCAAATTGAGGGTCATGTGCATTTTTGACCTTATCCATGATTTACACTTGACTAGTTCATGATTTTATAGGTATTTTAGAGATGTTTAATCCATAAAAAAATCTACAAAATCCATCAATCTAGATATAGAATTCTATAGTAAAACTATAGACTCCATCAGTATAAACCCTATTTCAGGACATGAAGGTGAAAATGAGCCTAAAAGTCCATCTAGATGGATGAATTTGACCATGAGTTTTAAAGAGAAGTTTTTTACGACTCCATGAGGATCATATACATGGGATTATATTGTATGAACCTATATGTAATAGGGTAAAGTAAGGCTTATTTTGACCATTTTATGTGTTGTGTAGGCATGGTGAATTTACAAGAGACTAAATCACTTTTGGAGGAGAGATTAGGACTTTTTAAAAGTACCCATGGTCATTATATTATGTATATCAATTCCTAAGTGTGCCTACCATCTCTCTCATTTTATCCAACCCAGTGAGCCAGCTAGGGAAAACTTGGAGAAAATGGTGAATCTTCATTTGGAAAGCCTTTTAAGGTTTATTTCTTGTAACATATGTCATATAAACTTTGGACACATGTTATTCCTCTTCTTTGATAGATCATATTGTAGGATTGAAGATATATTAGGTGCCAATTGTGAGAGGTAAAGGTTAAAGAGCTATTTTGGGACTACCAAGTATGATCATGCATGGCCAGAATGATAAGGAGGGTCAAGAGCATCTCCAATGAATGTGAGGACTTACTAGTAACTTGTCCTACTTAGATCCACCATTAAACTTGATTGGTTATAGATTTAGGTAAATTTGGAATGCCAATAATGAGGGTAAGTTTTATATGCATATAAAAGGAGTTTTGTGACCACTTTGTAGGTCTTGGATGATTGTATATGATATTTTTAACTCTTTACATGGCATCGATAAACCCATACCTCTCTCTCATGTGTTTGTACCTGATCTTCACATTATTGACACATGTCCAAGTGACTCTTGGACTTCCCTTCTCTATCTCTTCTCATTTCTATTATAATTTGAGCCTTCTTGTCTATTGTATGGTATCTCTCTACCTAGGTATAGTGAATCCATACCAAATTTTTGCCTTGAATAAATAAATACAAGTGTATTACCTCATTAAAATATTTCACTAAGTGTATATGATGGTTTTTGGTCTTGTGCAAGTGTAAGTTTCATTTACCTTCACATGTTACTCTCCTTAGTACCTTGTGTGTTTGTGATCTCTCTCTTGGAAGTCAACAATAAGTGTCAAAGTTTATTTCAAGTGTAGTGAGTAGGATACTCAATAGAGTGTCTTAGAATTCATATTTTCTAGTTTCTCCTAGCCTATGCTATCTCCAAGACCCTATGTTGAAGCATTGATGTGAGAGGGAAGATTGACATTTGGATGAAGTGTATGTAAAACTTGTCCTTAGTTCCAAATGAATGATAAGGGTATGAGTAGATAAATTTTTTGGTGTATCACCTCTTATAGACTAGGTTTACTTTCATGTTACCCCTATCCTTTTTCATCCTCAAAGTGTTAGTAGTAGGATATGAGCTTTAGTGATGCATCAAGGGGAGTTAGCCCCTAATCTAGAGATCCACCTCTCAATAGGGATACCCACATCCTTGATTTGGTTCCATTATATCACTTAAATGTGGATAAGCTTGTCCCATCTCCTAATTTGGTATAGTTTCAAGTGAAAATAGTTTTTGGCATGCTTGGTGGGACTCTTATTCCAAGAGATTTTTGGTGTTGTCTCTAGATAATCAGCCTTTAGAGACATCTTTCCATAAAATGGGGACTCTGAAGACATATCAGTTGGTTAAGTATCCCAAGTGATCCTTTGAAGAACTTGGTAATGTGTTTCTTTATGTTATTACTTGAAATGAAGTTTCATGTCTGCCTATGGTTATGAACTTTTCCCTCTACAAGTTGGTGAGACATATCCATCTTTGCCCATCCCATACCAATATGAACTAGTACTTGGTCAACCTCACCATGATCTATATCAACCTTCATATGACCTTCATCAGTCCCAATATGACCATTTTTAGCCTTGCCATGAGATGTATCAGTCTTATAACTAGCCTCTTCAATGTATACCTCTCCTAGTCAAACTAATCCTTTTTCCAATCAAACCATTTCCAACTTCAAACAAGCACTTTTGGGGAATGAAAGATATATGTTGGAGCTTGATAATATAAGGGGATATGATAAAAATATTTATAATATTTTTATCCATCAGGTGAGAAATGTATTAGAGTTAGTCAAGAAAGAGTGGACACCTATTGAAAGAGCTAATTGGCAAAGCTCTCAAGTGAGATGCTTGATGTGAGTGGTTTAGTATCTTCATTAGAGGATAGACTAGAAGTTCATGAAAGGCAGCCTCACCAAATATATCTTACTTTGTATCCACTTCCCCAATTTCCACATCATCCATACATAACCCCTACTCATGAGCCAAATCAATCCTATCAAAATCCCCCTTTTCCCAAACATTTGGAAGAGAAAGTTGAGAAGAAAGACCTTGTGTTTGAAGCTAATCTTAATAGGAAGATTGAGTTGGAAAATTTTCATATGTAATAGTCCATATTGGTATCCAAGGAATTGGATTCCAAACCCTCATTTATATCTCACATTACATTCTTATCACCCCAAAAAAGGACTTCTAGTCCTAGCATCACGAACTGGTGTAAGGTAGTTGAGTCATGGCAGAAGAAAGAGGAAAAGGGTCTTGTTATAGAATGTGAAGTTGAAGAGAAGCTTGATTATATATAAACCTCTCCTAACCTTCCCCAAAAAGAGACCTCTAGTCCTATGACACCTAAATCTGGCCATTAATAACCTCTAATCAATCTTTTGACCTATTTCTACCTAAAGTGCAGATTTTGGCCTAAAAACACTAAAACATGCTAAATGATGTGAAAATGAAATATTCAAGTGCCAATTTTGGTTAGGGTATCCATAAATGGGGAAATGCAATTTATGGGCCAACTAACTTTGATCAGATCATTCTGAGTCAAAATGCTAATTTTGCAACTAGGTGCTCTAGATTGCTCTTTACTATTAAATCTTCTACACAAGATACGTGCCTTTTTTATTTACTATTTTTAACATCATAAATGGAATAATGGATCCGATGCATCTGATATTGCTTTCCAATTCCAATTTAGTCAAATTTTGGACTAATAACAAGGCATTATGATCAATTTGAGTAATTTGTGCACAAAGTGCTTAAATATGCTTAAGAGCTAATTAAACAAAATTAGAGGCCTAATTAATAATTCCATGAAAAATTGTTGAAAAATTATTTTTGGAAATGAATATTTAATATCTGCATCATCAAGTGACCTGATTTCTTGGGAAGACATACCTAGGCCATAAATGCCATAAATATCAAGATTTGTGCCCTACATGCCTCATCAATGCCTTCCATGATGCCTTACATGCCTCTTAATTTCCAATTTGTATAATGTCATGATGAGGATAATTACAAAATTAATTCCAAAAATTTAATTAATCCTCATCCACAAATCTCAATCTCAGAATGGATGATTCAGGTTGATTCTAGACATTTGCAAAAATCTATAAATAGAGAGACCAAGAACATCATTTCTAAGTTATTTTGGATACAAAGTTATAATGCAAAAATATCTTCACTAAACCATTGAAATTAGTGTTACCATGCCAAATTGATTCAAATCCAAGCCAAACCATAATCCAAAGGTGTCAAGGAGAGGTGGAGGTAGCCAAGCTTCCATTACCAAAGACTTCATGAGCACAAATTGAGCAAGCCACTACAACAAGCATTTTGGAGCATCCAAGGAAGGTAAAAGAAGATTTATTTTCCATTTTAGTTGTATATTTTATTCATGTTTTTTAACTAAGCTCTCCCTAGTGTTTAGGCCTAGAGATGTTATGCTAGTTAGTGTGTTTCTTTCATTTTGTTTGCATTCTGGAACTAACACCATACTAACCATCCTCTCTTGAGTCAAATGCCTAGATTCACATAATGGCATGCCAAGTGGGACTAGACACATCTCACACCTAAATAGATTATTTTTTAACTTTAGAATATTTATTTGGACCCTTAAAACTCTTATAAATTAATTTTTTAACTTTATTTTGCCATTTTTGTTTGCCACAATTTTACAAAGTAACCGACATCGACAAGACCAACATTGGTTTCATATCTTAATCCATATTAGTTAGTAAAAATAACATCAATTGCATACCTATCATTGGTCACATTGGTATAGCTGATGTTGATTGGATAACTAACATTGATTTAAAAATGTAATCATCTTCAGTTATAGAAACTGATGTTGGTCACTATGTTTTTCTTAAAACATAGACTTGAGAGAATTTTTTCTAAAGTGTATTATTTCAAACCAATAATATATTCAAAGATAAAGGACATGCTAGCATTTTTTTTATAGGACCAAGCTTGACATTTGACAAAAACATGTTTAGATCACCTTTTGCATGCTTAAAAAAATCAATTAGGAACCTTGTTTTGGTGTTTAACAAAATAATTTAGATGTTTGTGGTGAATGTTTTCAAAGATACAACTAAGACCAAGAGGTCAAATGAAGACCACCAAATATTTCATTTGGACTTAAAATTTAACACACTTGTTAATTTTTGTTTGTAATAGTTGTTTAATTAGATTTTGTTTGGAAAAAAGAGGAATATTTTGTGTATACGTTTCCATTTGTCCCCTTTACGGAACCCTTAGAATCAAAATCACCATTCTTATTGCAAGTATCCTAGTCCAAGGATTATAAATAAAGTCATCTAAAGAACTCCCCAAAAATTCATCAAAGTTTGGGTGACCTTGAAAATGACCATAAAGTCTTTCTACTTTCATGCTTTCTTTATTTTATGAAAACTTGGCTTGTGAGGGGGAATTCATCACCTCCCATGAGTTTTTTACAAAATATTTGACCCAGGTTTTCACCTCTCAAGATTGAATTCATTTGGCTCTTAATTGGAGTTACACACAAGACATAGTGGTACTTTGGACATCGTACTACACTGAGCGAACAACAGGATGTAGTGGTTGTAAAAAGGACTAGACCTTTTTGCAACAAGCCAAGTGATATGGACCCAAAAATTATGCTTTTATTTTGCATTGTTTGGAATGAAAGTCATTATGAAATTTATTCCCCTAGATTGTTCAGAAATTATTTAGATCTTAGACAAATCCCCACTTACCATAGAAGTATTGTTGGTGCAAGGTGCACCCCAAGGTCCATGTCATAGTAATGTCATTTGAGAGAAGGGGGGTGTAAAAAACCTACTATATAATGTGCATTTACTTTTGGATTAACACTTAAAATCCTCTCAAATGAGGTATAATGATGGATTTCAATAATACCAAGCAACCTTGTCAGTTTAGGATCTAAGAGTGATTAATTAGTTGGCCTTGTCCTAGATTAAAGTCTTGTTTGAAGTCAAAACTTGGTGTAAACAAACAATCCAAACCAAACACATGGTCCTTATTTTTCTTTAAACAAAGATGCATTATGTTGCCCACATGAGATCATTAATTTTCCTTGTTTAAATTTTATACAAAGCTTGAGAGTCATGTCATCCACATTGGCATAGTTATGCTTCCTAATTGAGTCTAGACCTTTACCAAAGTTCTTTAAAAGTCCTTCACTTATAATCTAAATTCAGAATTGCACTTTTATAAGTTCATAGGGTTGATGTGTTAAGTGGGTTTGCCATTTGAACTAAACTTGAGGGAACATAGGTTCAATTTCCAATTTGGGTTGAAGGACGTTTTAGACTCAAGATCATTATCACCATTTGATAGACTTGAGCCATTTTGTGCTAGACACTTTCACTTTGAGTCTATGCACCACAACATTTTGAATCAAGAAAAGTAGTGTTATGTTCTCAAAATTAAGTAAAAATGTCTTTGCCTTAGATATTTTTTGAAACAAACTTTTATGTCACACCTTTTGGGTAGTATAACATCATTACACTACCTAAAACATTTTGAATATTGTTTCATAAAAAACTCTTACGTATAGTTCCAAATTTGTTCCTACATTTTCAAACCAATCTAAATGTACTTTTGTGATATTTTGTCCAAAATACTTATATTTTTCACTTTTGTCTATCTTGTCTGTCAAAAGAACCAAGTTTTATACCATTTTTTGTGAGAAAATAAACTATTTCTAAAAGTGCCTTTTGTTTCATACCGTATACCTAGTTGATCAAGTTCATGTTCAGGAATCAAATGCCTAGTGTTTGTTAGAAGTGTTTCAAATATGTTAGATTAAAACTTTAATCCATTTCAAAGTCTATCTTTTGATGCCATTTGGCCAAGATTCCTAGAACATGCCTTGTTTGAGCCTAGCTTTTAATGTCACATATGGCCAAAAGACCTGACAACTTTTAAATTCCTAGATTAGACTGATTTTAAATACCTCAACCTTAGAGTTTGGCATTTTGATTTTTAGTATATTTACTTGATTATCTTTGTGTGAATAGTGAAATGTTAGATACTTCATGCTTGTTTGTTTCCTCACAAATCTTTGTATAAACCTTTTGATCCTTTTGATAAATCTAGACTAAGTTGGAACATCATCTATTTTAGACATTGTCCTTTTTAGAGTTTGTATAACTCTTTTAAATTTTATCAAAAATCATTGACTATGGATCCCGACATGTATTCCTAAACTTTTAGTGGACTCATGTATAATCTAGGGATTAGTAATATAGTTGCATAGGAAGAAATGGTGCATGACCCTTATGCAAATAATATTTCTTATGAGATGGATTTTTATCCCTCTTATAATACTCAATCAAGGGCACAAAGCCAAGATCCATTGGATAACTATTTGGTTAACACACCACCTTATTTAGAACAAGACCTAGAACAAACCACACAATACCTATCTATAATACCCATAGTGGATGAGCCAGTACATCAACAGTCATATTCTACTAATATGGCTTCCACGTATGATCCATTTTTATTTGAATGACATTTGTTAGAGAAAAAAGATGAGATTTTGGTTAGAGACATAGAGGTAGGGGCCAAGTTTCCAGTAGACCTTCCCCATGAAAATTTCCCAAGTCTAGTAAGAGTGCCCCACAATATCATTTATGATAAATAAGCTTCTTCTATCAATCATATGGCTCTAGGCCAAATAACGTACAAAGATCCTAATATATCTAATCGAGGTAAAAACATCATGGAAGATCACTTTAGCCAAATATAGATAGCATATCAAACCTACCTGAATCTAGCATATGATTTCAATCAAATGAACATGGTGAGTAAGCCTCTCATTGACCTAATTTCTTCAATAGGAATGTTGATATAGTTAATTAGGTAAGAGAATCTATGTTTTGACCCATTCATACAAATTGATTCTATAGATAACTTGATGTATATGCTCATTATTAAAGAAGTGTCTCCAGCCTCTACATAAATAGTGAACCAAATGTAGTAGACAATGTGCAAACAATATCCAATCCCAACCAAAGTGGTAATAACACACAAATAACTAGCCAATATGTGCCTATAGTTCATCCCATGAGTGGATCACCATACCAAGGAATAGGAGTTTCTACACCCCAACCTTAACTAGCTACTTCCTTAAGTGTACAACCTACATGATTAGGTAATCAAACAATGTCTAATGTCATGCCTCAATGACAAAATATGACAAATCTTAGTCCTCAACAAGTAACAAGTAGTACTCCACAACAATAGGCACAATCTAGTGTATCAATGTAATAGAGGACAAATACATTGCCACCTCAATTAGGGGCAACTAATGTTCCACCTCGCCAAGTAATGACGAACATACCTCTTTAGTCACATACTAATATGCCAATCCAAAACCAAGAAATGACTAGTCAATAATGTGCAAATATTGGTCAACAATAGATGCCAAATTTGCAACCTAATTTCACTTCCTCATAGGGATTCATGCAATAAATAGGTCCCCATGTTTATCAAGTACCTACTAGATAACTGTTGGTTCAAAATGTGCCACAACTTTAGAGATAGTGTCTTGGACCACAAGAGCCCACTCAATAGTAAGGTTTGATTAGTCAGCAACATGTCCCTTTTCAACCATAGCAGCCATAGTATAGTTATATCCCTCTATCCCAACCATAAAATACTCCAAGTCAAACCTTTATCACCAACCCAAACTAGAATATCACACAACCAAGTGTGAAATTTCAAGTATATCCTAATCCATGTATGTGTATTCTTGGTCTATTCCCCAACCAAACTAATATACCCCAATGGGTATCTCTATCATACCCTAGTCAAAGTGTCCCACTTGTGACCTCCAAACCACCTACCCAAACCAATATTCTCCCTCAAACCAATGTTCCCTCCAATTTCTTATACATTCAATAGATAAATGATGTAATTGCTACCATTTAGGCTAGGAAAAAAACTAAAAAATTCAAATTGGATGTTGTATGTTCCTATCCATTCAACATAGAGTATTTACATATATAATTTCCTCTAAGATATGAACCACCAAAATTCAATAAATACAAAGGGAAAGGTGAACCTAAGGCTCATTTGACTAAATTATTTATTACATGTCAACCAGTGGCATATAGAGAGATATACCTTTTGTTGTTATTTCCAAGGAGCTTGACTAGATAAGCCTTGGAGTGGTTTTTGAAGTTTCCCAAAAATTTAGTAATAGATTTTGATGATATTTTTGATAAGTTTGTACAAAAATTTTCCTATAATCTCAAGCATGAGATCTCATTAGTAGACTTAATGCAAGTAAAAAAAAAGCCGATGAGTAGTTTTATAGGGTATTTACAGTGATGGAGAGCCCTTACAAGCTATTTCACCCATAGTTTTCTAGATAAACAATTAGTCACCGTGTTTACCAAAAATTTGCATAGTGAGATAGCTTATCATTTGGAACTACAATGTGCACATACTTTCAAGGAAATCATTGACAAAGGCTTGTTGATTGAGTGAGCCTTCATCAATAAAAGAGTTATCAATCTTAATTCAACAAATCAAAATCAACATACCAATCATGGAAATGACCAACATCAACATCCCATTCAAGTGCAAGCATCAAAATCGGTATAGACCAATAACCAGAAAGGACTAAAGTAGTTAAACCACAATAAGAATGTTATGAGAAATGGAGTAACCAAATCCCATCATGTCCAAACAATGCAAACATCATCTACACCACCTTTTTAGCTTACTCCTACTTAGTAACCTCTCCAACTAATGCCACAAGCATAACAACCAAGACCTACAAAAAAAATATAACATTCACTACCATTACAAACCCCTCCTCCTAGGAGAACCATGCCTACACATCATGTCTTTAGTGACCTAGGAAAACCTATTAAGTCTGTATTTTGCAAGCTTGCTACCACTAATATTATTTTTTAGCCTATACCAAAGCATTATCTGTAAATCATTCCTTATCTTGATTGGTACTATGAAAAAATAAATTGTGACTATCATCAGGTCAATGGGCATAATCTATGAAGATGTGTCCAAATCAAGTATTTAATTGAGAATATGTTAGAGGATGGGGAGATAACATTATATAATGGTGATTACACTTCCAATAAAACTCTTGGTATTTATCAAAACCCCTTTACCTAACATAACAATTAGTAGCAAAAATAATAATCAGCAATAACAATAGTTAGTGTAGTAGCAAAATCAACAATATCAAAATCAAAAGCCAAACTAGTAGAATCAACAAAATTAGTAGTAGAACCTATAACGATAGAAAAATGTACAAAACCAAAGTTAGAATCATAACAACCAAAAAACCTACCATGTATTTTCACATGACTACAATAGGGTTGTATTTCATATTATAGAGGGTAACATTAATACCATCTCCATTAATCTTAGACCAAACACTAATCAACCTAGACCATTGCTAAACAACATTCAACCAAATTACATGGAAAATACTCTTTTGACATAATATTGCATATAGGAAAACTAGTAAACTAGGACTTCCCCTTTTGTACCTTATGTTGACAACTTGCCCTTTCCACATGACAACATGCGAGTGCACCGATAACTGAGACTAGTCCTATCTAGTCCCACACCATTCCCAACATTGATTAGCAATAATGGTCCAGAATTTAATATTAATTGTGAAATCAAAAATCATAGCTCAAAGATTAATATTCTAAGCCCACAACCATCTGTCACTTTGCCTATCATCCAACCAACCATTTAGACTTAGAATAAACCATTCACTACTAACCAAGACAAGAAGTTTGATATTGTGGAATAATTTTAGAAGACACCAGTGTAAATTTCTATCTTAGATTTGATATGAACATAAATAATCTAAAATAACGTCTTGAATGAGTTTCTTACCCAACCCACTATTGCTAGTGACATATCCCCTAATAAATTTCAAGCTTTGGTTGGACACCTAGCTCTAGCCCAACAAGTCACATTTAACCAAAGTGATGCATCTTCCCTCAGCCCAATCCATAATAATGCATTATACATAGAAGTTTATATTAGATGGCATAAATTGAAATGTGTCCTTATGGACAATGGATCTAGCCTCAACATAGTGTCTCTAAAGCTCATCAACATTCTTGGGTACACAATGGCATGTCTTTAGCTAGAAACATTAACCATCAAAGCCTATGATAATGAAAAGAGAATCACAAGGTACCATTAGTTTTCTATTTATCATTGGGCCTTTCACCCATGATACACTTTTCCATGTGCTTGATCTTGAGTTATCATACATTATGCTTCTAGGTAGGCCTTGGTTACATGAGATTCATGCAATCCTATCAATGCTTCACCAATGTATCAAGTTTTCCCACTCAGTGATGGAAGTGAATATTCTAGGAGATTTACACCCATATGAACACTCCAAGCATCTTGAGGTTGAGTTTCAAAGCTATAATTATTAGTATGACATGAATCCAAGTTCCAAGTAAGATAAAGGAAAGGATATACATACTGATCATTCACCAGATAATTGCATAGATCCTGATACCTTGGATTCCCTTTCCTACATGTTGCCTCCTGAAGCTTCTAATAATTTCAACATTTTAAATAATGGAGCAAGAGAGTATGTGACCCATGATATATTTCATATTTCCAATATTCCTTTGAATCTAAAAACCATTGGGTGACCTAAAGTCACCCCACATATACATTGGCAACAAAAAAATAAAGATAAGGGATCTGTCACATTTGTATCAACATCTGGCCTAGAACCTAATCCTCTTAAAGGGGATGAATAATGGTTATATGACAATAACCAAGCTAATTGTTATAAAAATACAAAGTATCTTATTCCCAATAGGATCATGGAGGATCACATTTATGAAGGAAGAGGCCTCAGACTAAATCAACAAGGAAGTATCAAGCCAATTCCCATGACTAAGTATTGAAATTAGATTTAAACAACCTAGGGGTGACCCCACATATATTATTCAAACTCCATCACCAATGAATAATGATGATGATGATGTTAATAATGAAGTAGATTCCAATCATTGCCTCACTTTTGATAACCTAGATGAAACTAACTAGTTTAATAACCATGCCACTTGTACCCTTACCCTAGCCATTCATCATAATCTATTACCATTATATTATCCCCAACTGATAGATTGGGACCAAAAAGAATCCAGTCTTCTAATTGATGAGTTATAAAATGATGCAAAATAATGTGACTTTTTAGGCCTTAGAGACAACATTCTATTGGGAGATCACAAATTAGGATTCTTAATCACATTGGATCTTACAACCTATTTTGGAGAGCTAGTAAACACCCTTAGCCAAAAACAAATAAGTAAAGCATTGAGGTCGCAAAGTGAAAACCTCTTTGAGGTGGTCTATGACTAGGGAAAAAGTAAAGATAAAGGCTAGTCTAGTGGTGAAAACCTATTTCAAGTGCCATTAGATGGGGGTGTTCATTCTTATCCAAATTTAGACTAGGAGACCACCAATTATGAACTTGCATGTGGATCCAAGTTTAATTTTGAACAACAACAAGTATTTGATCAAATTATTTAATAATTTTTGACTATTTTTATCACATGGCTAGATCTCCCATTATGGGACTCAGATTCATCATGCCTAGGAGAAGTTGAAGAGCAACTCCTAATGGAGGACCCTAACATAATTCAATAGTTTAAGTCATTACGTACTATCTTAGAAGATAGTTTGTCCCTTTTAGTTGAAGATACAATAGAGGTAAATATCAAGAATCCATCAAACCTAAAATGGATAAAATTAGGAATAACCCTCACTGAAGAGGAACATGATGTCTTTACAGCTCTATTGAGAGAATTTGTAGATATCTTTGCATTTTCCTATTCTAACATGCCAATTTTAGACCTCACCTTGGTTCTACACCACCTTGTGGTTAATCTTGATGCCAAACTAGTAAAACAAAAGTTACGTAAGATGCATCCTTACATTGCTACATTGGTAAAGAAATAGTTGGGAAAACTCTTAGAAGTAGGATGTATCTGATTCATTGACTATTCAAAATGGATCTCTAATGTGGTACCTATTAGTAAAAAGCCTAAAGGGATCATAATTTTTACTAATTTTTGAGACATCAACAAATCTTTTCCTAAAGATTATTTTCCATTTCTTAATATTGATATGGTCATCAACTCCATGTTAGGTTATGAAATGCTTTCACTCATGCATGGCTTTTCAAGATACAACTAGATTAGAATAGCAACATAAGACCAACATAAGATAGCATTCACCACTCCATGGGGAACATTTTGTTATTAGGTAATGGCATTTGGCCTTAAGAATACTGGAGCTACATATCAAAGGGCCATGAATATCATATTCCATGATATGATGCATGATATTGTTGAAGACTATGTTGATGACATATTAGGAAAATCCAAAATTAGGGCTGACCATCTAGTAGTGCTGCATAAGATATTTGAAAGATTACAGGAGTAAAAATTTAGACTCAATCCAACTAAATGTGTGTTCAATGTAACTTCAAGAAAATTACTTGGCTTCATCATGTCTCATAGAGGTATTGAAGTCAATCTAGATAAAGTCCATGTTATAACTAAGATGCTGCCACCAACCAATTTAAAATAAATCCATAGTTTTCAGGGTAAGATCCATTCAATTTGATGCTTAATCTCTTAGTTGGTAGACAAGTTCCATCCATTTTACACACCTTTTGAATAAGGGAGTTTCATTTCATTAGGATGATCACTACCAAACAAATTTTCAAAAACTCAAGGACTATCTTATTAATCTACCTATTTTATTACCTCCTATGCAAGGGAAGCCATTCTTGTTATACCTATCAGCTACTAACCATACTCTGGGGGCACTCTTGGCTCAATATGATGACAATATAAAGGATCACACCATATACTACTTAATCCTTACCTTGGTTACATATGAACATAACTATGCACCTATTGAAAAAGCTTGTCTAGCCATGGTCTTTGTAGCTCAGAAATTATGTCATTGCATGTTGAATAATAAGACCATGGTCATTTCAAAAGTATATCAACTCAAGTATCTAGTATATAACATAGCTTTTCAAGGTAGAATGGATAAATGGATCATGCTTCTTAGTGAGTTTGACATTGAGTATGTTAATCAGAAGGGAATCAAGGGATAAGTTCTTGTAGATCAACTTGTTGAAGCACCTCTCATAGACACACAACCACTCACATTTCAATTTCTTTATGAATCCATAATGGATTTCATTGACACAAACATTAAGGAATAACCTTGGAAGCTATATTTTGATGTTTCATTTACTACACATGGATCAGAGGTAGGCCTATTGTGTATTATACCATAGGGGGATCTAATCCCTAAATCATTTAGAATCAACTTTTCTTGTACAAACAACATGGCTGAGTATGAAGCACTTATTACAGGACTTTGAAAAAAATGCATTGAAATATATCTCACCTCTAAGTTTATGGTGACTCTTAGTTAATCATTAATCAGGTCATAGATCTTTTTTAGATCAAAGATGACAAGTTGGTTCCATATAAAGCCATGGTCAACACTCTTAAGCAACAAATTACCAAAATTTGGTTTGAGCACATAACAAGGGATAGTAATAGAACTATAGATGTCATAGCTATTATTGGCTCTCTGATTCCAAATAGATAAAGCTAGAGAGTATCAGTTCCTTATCAAGAATTATTTAGCACCAGCTCATGAACCTTCAACTAATGCCATTATTTGTGATATTATTGGTCTTAATTCTATCTAGTACTTAGACATTTATAACTACCTTCATGACCAAGTTCTACCACCTAACCTATCTCAAAAACAAACCAAAGCCTTCATTCATCATTCCACTCATTATACTCTACTTGGATCCACCCTTTACTATCATAGTTTTGATGGAACTCTACTTTGTTGTTTAACTTTGGTAGAGTATACACTAGCATTAAGAGAATTTCACAAAGGAGTATGTGGTGCTCATTCTAACAGGGTATTCCTATCCAAAAATCTCTTGCATACTAGTTATTATAGGCCTACAATAGATGTAGATGCCACTATATATGTAAAAAAGTGTGATAAATGTCAATAGCATGCTAATTTGATTTATGCCCCAATGAAAACTATAAAATTGATGTTGACACCATCGTCATTTTATACATGTGGACTTGACTTCATTTGGAAGATCAACCCCACTTCATCTGATGCCATAAACATATCCTTATAACCATAAAATATTTCACTAAGTGGGTTAAACCTATACTCCTCACTTACATGACTGGAAAGCAAAATTTGAAATTCATTTTCAACCATCTCATTTATCATTACGGTATCCCTTCTAAAATTATATCTGATAATGGAAGATCATTCAAGAACAAGGATATAGACCAATTATTTATTGAATAAAACATCACACAACATTTTTATATAACATATTATCCTCAAGGTAATGGCCAAGTTGAGGCATCCAATAAAACCATTGTCAATATTCTTAAAAATATTGTGAATGATGTTGTTCATAATTGGCACTTGCAGATATTCCCTACCCTTTGGGCATACCATACCAATCATCATACTCCAATAGGAGCCAATCCATACTCACTTGTTTATGGTACTAAAACCATCCTTCCCATTGAGGTTGAATTGCCTTCACTATGCATCTCTTTTAAACATGTTTTGGATGGTCATGACTATCGAGTAGCTTACCTGTAAGTGCTAGACCTACTTGATGAGAAATATACAATTGTGCTCAAAAATATTCAAACATATTAGAATTGCCTCGAAGGCCACTATAATCAACATGTTAAGTATAGAACATTTAAACTTGGTGATTTTGTTCTTAAATAAAACCAAAACAATACCATGGCTAAGAAGAAGCATAAAGGGAAATTCAAACCAAATTGCATAGGTCCTTTCATCATTACTGTAGATTATGGACTAGGATCATATAGGCTTTCCACACCAGATGGAGATGAACTTCCTGAGTTGATGAATATTATTCATCTCAATCAATACTATGCTTGAATGCTAAGGTGTAATATCTATAAGGAATGTTTTAGTTATGCCATTTTATCACCATCCTTCTTTGTACAAATACCATCCTTATCCATCTTCTTCATTATATCCACTTTCCACTTCTAACCTATCAGCCTAGTGTGTTCTAAAGCCTAGCCCATTTGATGTTAGTTTTTTCTATTCTTTATGTAGTTTTAGTATCAAGGTATTTTATTAGTTTCATCAGTTGGTTCAAGTACTTTAGATAGATATTGTATTTTTAGACAGTGTGATAGAAGTTTTAGTAGTTGCATCCTTCATTTGTCATTCCTTTCCTACCACTAATCTTGATACTAATTATAACCACCTTTGGTAAAATTAGTACCATTGATCTATGTTGTTGTGTCCTGGTTATAAATACCTATGGGCAAACTAGGGGCAATGTTAAGCTTTGACGTATGAACTTGCCACTTTATACGTCGTATGATGCCCTTTTACCAACTATGCCTATTTTGTTTGAATTGACTACTATGCTAGTTGAATACCTTCCCTGTAAGGGTATAACTATAGTGACTTGAGGTCCTACTCTAGGACTATGTAGATAATACTTGATACTTATTGTGGTTAGCTTAGTCACCCCCTAAGCCACACTCTCACCATTTTGTGAGCAACCTAAGCCATGCTCTTACTATTTTATGAGTAACATAAGCAACACTCTCGCTATTTTGTGAGATTTAACCATTTGAGTGTCTCATCATTATTGATCAAGTTGAGATAATTCAAATAAATTCCTAAAATATTTTAAAAATCATTAGAAAAAACAAAAATATTGACCACTTCTTTGCCTTAAGGATTCTGGGACCCTTACTAAGTTACAAGTAAATCATTTATCATTTAGTTTCCCCATAATTTTTGGACTTTTCTCTCACACACTTATCATTTTTCAAGACCATTCCTCTTCTTATATCACATCCATTCTCTTTGTTTTCCTTAGTTATCACATTCTTCCCATTCCCTAGGAGAACTACATTTGGCCTAAAGTTTTTTAATTGGATATTACATCCATAGAACTATGTAGGTAACGTCCAATAGCCTAGTACATATGGAGATAACTTGACCACCCCCTTCCTTTTATTCTATTCCCCCATTTTATTTTATTTTTAGTTGTCACCTATTTTTTAGGGACAATATTCATATGGTTTCTATTGCATTGTTTGTTGATTTATTTCTTCTTATTTTATTTGTTTGTCTACTTTTTTATTTTCTTTTAGCACTATTACCTTGATTTAGTTTATGTGTGTTCATTGGGTTATTCCTTACCCAAAATTACAATTAAATCCATCCATATTCAATTTTTTACATTCTCATCTTGGTTTCTATCATTGGTGCCTTAGTTTCTATTGAGTATTGGATTGTGAGAGTCAATCCTTATGCATATTTTAGCCAAGTCCTCATGATGTTATAACATGATGCCTACCGACATGTGCTATAACAAACATAAGATTCAATAAGTCTATTCAACAATGGTAGGATCTCTTTGACACCAATATCTTGATTCAATCCCAATCATATCCCAAATAGAGTAATTAACCATAAAAGAATTTCAACCTTTATTATTTCAAATGAGAATCTCGCTACTAGTAGGTTATTATAATTCATAATTACCCTCTATGTTAGGTTATCATTATCCTCAACCAAGTTTATCATGTTTTCCACAATCGGGGTCCAATGATTATAACCACCTATGGGTAAATCATTGCACATCGTTCCACTTGCATTTCTCAATGATTATAACCACCTTTGGGCAAATCATTGTGTTGTCACCACTTCTAATTTTATGACCATATGGGGGCATCTTATTCTCTTGTTTTTCTATCCTAACTGGGGTAGCTCCATTTTATCAATGATTATAATTGCATTTAGACAAATCATTATGTTATCATACCACATTACCACTATCAGGGTACATTGTTTATAACCACCTTTGGGCAAATCATTGTGGACCATCCCACTTGCATTATTAGTTATTTTGACTAATTTTTCAATATCATGTTTTCACCCCATCATATTTTATTTCTTTGGTCCCCTCATTTCACTTTTTATCGAGGGACTGTGTGCCAACCTATTTGTGTCAACCATTCCCTTTAGGGGGCATCATACAGTTAGTTTATCATCATTACAGTTGTAAGTATATAGGATCTTTTCATTCTTTGAGAAGATTTTACTATTCTTATAGCTTTTAATGCTTTCCCAAATAGGGGGAAATTGTAGACACCTAAATTTGGGCACTAATAACCTCTAGTCAAGCTTTTGACCAATTTCCACCTAAAGTGCACAATTTGGCCTAAAAACACTAAAATATGCTAAATGATGTAAAACTAACATATTCAAGTGCTGATTTTTTCCAATGTATCCCTAAATGGGGAAATGAAATTTATGGGCCAACTAACTTTGATTAGATCATTCTAAGTCAAAATGCCAATTTTGCACCTAGGTGTTCTAGATTGGTTTTTTATATCAAATATTCTACACAAGACATGTGCCTTTTTTATTTTCTATTGGTATCATCCTAAATGTAATAATAGATCTAATGCATTTAACATTACCTTTCAATTCTAATTCAATCAAATTTTGGACCAATAACAAGGTATTCTGATCAATTTGAGTAATTTGTGCACAAAGTACTTAAACATGCTTAAGAGCTAATTAAACCAAATTAGAGACTTAATTAATAATTCCATGGAAACTTGTTGAAAACTTATTTTTGGAAATGAATATTAAATATATGCATTATCAAGTGACCTCATTTCTTGGGAAGACATCCCTAGCCCATAAATGCCACAACTATCAAGATTCATTCCCTCTATGCCTCATCAATGCCTTCCATGATGCCCTCCATGCCTCTTAATTGCCCCTTTTTCCAATGTCATGATGAGGATAATTCCAAAATTAATACGAAAAATTTAACTAATCCTTAACCACACATCTCAATCTCAGGATGGATGGTTCAGGTTGATTTTAGACATTTGTAAAAATATATAAATAGAGCAGCCCATAACATCATTTGTAAGCTATTTTAGGTGCAAATTTATAATGCAAAAATATCTTAAAGAATCCATTTCAATTAGTTTTACCATGCCAAATTGATTCCAAGCCAAGCCATAAGCCAAAGGTGCCAAGGAGAGATAGAGGTAGCCAAGCTTCCATTGCAAGGAATTCATGAACACAAACCAAGCAAGACACTAAAATAAGCACTTTGGAGCATCCAAGAAAGGTAAAAGAGGATTTATTTTGCATTTTAATTGTGTGTTTTATTCAAGTTTGTTAACTAAGCTCTCCCTAGTGTCTAGGTCTAGAGATGTTATGCTAGTTAGTGTTTTTCTTTCATTTTATTTTCATTTTGGAACTAACACCATACTAACCATCCTCTCTTGAGTCAAATTACTAGATTCACAAGTCCTAGCATTATGAGCTAGAGTGAAATAGTGGATTCATGGGAAAATAAAGAAAAGAAGAGCATTGTTTAAGAGTGTGAAGTGGAAAATGAAGCTAGTCCTTATCGAGTTCCTCCCACCCTTCCTCAAGAAGATTCTTTTTCTCCATAGTAACCCTCACGTACTCCACATATTCATGATAATTACTATGAGCTTCAAGAGAGACTCTTCCTAGAGAATCTTGCTAAACAAATTGAATAATCAGAGGTAAGGATGAACTTGGTCAATCAAGGTGAGTTATAAGGTTTAAACCCCCAAAAATATCCTATGCCTAAACACACCCCATCTACCCTTCATCAAGAGAGTCCTCAATCTAATTTTGATGTTGATGAAATGTTGGTCAAGTGAAAGGAAGAGAATAATGTGATATTGGCCCAAGTTTTGCCTAATCTTTCTCATGATCTTTCAAAAGAACACCTTACATTTCATTCCCAATCTTATTTTAGTCCTTGTGTTGAATCTCTTTGCTTGGTTGATGAAGAATGTTTTCCTTGTGTTGAGGAACCTATCTTGAGAGAGGTAAGTGAAGAACAATACGCTCAATTCATGACTGATCAAGAAGATTTCATGAGTGTTTATGAGGAGGAGATCACCATAGGCACTCCCTTTGGTGAACAAAAGGATAATTCATGAGCTTTTAAAGAAGGATGTTTCCCTTTCTAAAGAAGAAGAAATGATCATTGACTCCTTCCTCAATTTGTAGGATACCATAGATGAACATGGACAAGTTCATAATCTATCTTTAGATGACTTGTTTGAAGTCTTTGGAGTAGGATATACTCCTCTCCAAGGAGACCATGAGCTAATCAATGATGAAGAAGGTAGCATTGGGACTCAAGTAATAATGCTAAGGAGAAACAAGCTTTCAAATTTATCCTTTCAAGAGGTTTATGAATTTGAGAATGACATATTTAAAGTCATAAAGAGGGGATATCACCATTTAGAAGGAACTCATCAGCTCTTGAAGGATGATGAAATATCATATTGGCCTAAAGCTTCTAAAGAACATGAAATCAATCCTTTTGAAATCATGCCTATAAAGAGGATTGAATTTAGTCATGAGAAAGTGAATGGGAAACAACATGAAATAAGTGATCATGTATAATAAGAGTTCATTTATTTGGCTATATTGTTTGGAGTTACTTGGTGCTTAATGAGCATCATGCCAATGAGGTTGGCAGACCTTGTAATAGGTGTGGAGGTAGTAATGCTAAGAGATAAAAGGCTTCTTGATTCATTCAATCCTTCATGCCATGAAGTAAGAGGGATATCAATATTCCCTTTTGATCCAGGGGGAGGTATGTATATGGTTATTTTTACATATTAGTTATCTTTTGGAGGTATGTATTCTTGAGCACATGTGTGTGTTTTGTTTTGATGTTTGTTTGTCCTTTTTGTGTGTTATCCTTTGTTTTGTTTTATTTTGAGGTAAGCTAGTTGTCTTGTTGATCAGAGGTTTGAGTCAATATTCAATGTATCTTGTTTATTTCATTCCTTAGATGATTCTTATGACTAATAAGGCTACTGGTCTAGTTATTATAGTAGGCATACTACCCATATGAGTTACCAATTTGTTGACCAATTTTAACTTTTAGGTCAAAAGAGGGCACCCCTAGTAAAAACATCACTTTTAGGCATATAAGAGGGTATAATATGTTGTAATAAGGTGTTTCATAGGTTAATTAGTGTCAATTGATATTGCACTAGCTTTGGTTAAACATTTTCTAGGTCCATTTGTCATTCTAAGTCATTTTGAGGGGTCTAAATGATGCATTTAATGCTTTGTACGGGTTTATTGGGATTTGTACAAAATAAAAATATTTATGTCATGTACCATGTGTCCTTATAAGTTTTATGAAGCTGATATAACTAAATAAATGGTAGGTTGTTAAAAAAAAGATAATTTTCTTGGCTAAAGAGAGAGAAAAGGACACTTGTATGACCCATTGAGAACTGTGCCACTTGTAAAATGTGGTGGGGTGACTCTTCACCTCCAAAAAAGTTATTTACATATTTTTATTTAAAATATTGCATAAAAAATTTCATGTACAACTCATTTCTCTTCATTTTCACTTGGCAAGGTAAGGAAGAATAACTTCAAACACTTGGTACAGACCGTATAAGTGTATTCAAGAGGAATGATTATACAAGTTGCTATTAATTTGAGTTAAATTCACATCCATAATAATAAATCTTATATTGGTCGCTCCTCTTTCATGAATAATTAGTTGCACTCTAAATATCTTTTTATGAAATTGCATCTAAGAGAGGTATAAATTTTCATCTATTTCTTATTTTCAAAAATCAATGGAGATGTGTGAGTTTGGTGAGGTGTTTTTAGGTTGGAATAATCCACTCTTTATGGTGTTCTCATCTTACAATACTATTTTTAATTTCTTTGAGGGATATTTCAAAATGGTGCTTATTTCTCTAGTTAACAGCCATGGATGAGTAACCTATGTTCTTAAACGTGGAAGGAGCTTCATGAAGATGTTTATTGTGTTTGAACTCATGTTTAATATTTATTTCATTAAATTACCTTGTGAGATTTTGTATTAAACACCATTCCAAATCCAAATTACCAACCTATTCTCTGGTTCACTGCCTTGCCACTTATAGTTAACTTATATAAGAGCTTTATGAAATTGTACACAGTTGTGAAAGAGTGAAAGACGTGATTAATTTCATGTTTGAGGTCATGGAATATCCAATTAGTCATTTATTTCATTCCATGAAGCTAAAAATTTCATGCAAGGTAAATTTTTCACTTCAAAGGGTGATCAGACCATATTGGGTTCTTAGTCCCAAAATGGACCAAGAAGAGACTTTATAGGTTTTTTGAGATAATATATGTCATGAAAAAATAATATTACAACACCCTTGATTATTTCATCTTGTATGCCTATCTACCTAAAATAACTTTTCCAATTTTGAGAATAAGAGGATAAGTGGAGGATAGAGTTTCAAGGTCTCAAATTTGCCAAAAACCCACTAAAATGGGGTAGTGATATCTACATGACATTGATTGGAAAGTGGTTTTACATTTAAATTTGAAAATCCTAATCTATGACACTAAGTTAGAAAAATTAAAACTAGTTTAAATGTCATTATTGAGCTAAGATGACAAAGATAAGGTATATATTGATGTTTTGAGACCTCCTAAGCAACTCCCTATCCATACATAGGCTTGGGAGGGAACATCTACAACCCATATATTAGACAGTGATCTAGTTTGAATTCTACATGGCATTTTAAAGGTTTAAAGGTGAAAGTGTTAGTTAAAATTAGGCTATGTGAGTCTAAAATAAATTTTAAGGGAGCCTACCACACCTTGAACAAGTTCAAAATGGCTTCAAATAACCATAGGCTTGTGCATTGCAACATACAATTGAGGTAAACAGTGAGTTGAAGGAAAGGTTTTCCTTGTAGAAAATGTCAAGAGTTTGGTGGATTTAGGTTAAATAAAGGAAAATTAACTTCAATAAACTCAAGTGGAATCCTAGATACAACATCCACAAGGCCTAATGCTTGCCAAAGTGCACTAGACAAGGGCAAAAGCATGATTGTCACAGTTAGGCAGGATATTCTAGTTAAGAGCATAGCAATGGATGTAATGCTAGTTTAAAAGATTATAATGTGAATTAGAATAAAAATAAGGTTTTATGACCTAATAATGATTAATATGAGGTCCACAAACATCAAATAAAGTTTGACTTTAGACCTATAACTAGGACTTTAGGAGTGTCTTAGTCCTCAATAGGTAGGTGTCTTAGTGTTAGGAATGGAAGATAAACTTGATGCAAAGGAGTGAGGTTGAGCTTAGACTTCGTAAAATTATGGATGGAATCCTAAATCATATTTTAGATATCAATAATTTTTGTATTGTGTCCTTGAAGCCTAAAACCAAGACCAAGTAACCTACAACTAGGCCTAGAGCAATAATTCCCCTTTCTAGGCAGTCATAGGTCCAATCCATGCTTCCAAGAGAATGTAAGGTTTTAAAGGGTAAATTAATACTATAAATGGTTTTAATATGTTTTTTTAGGCATGGATGATACCTATATGTCCTTAAAAAACTAAAACCAACCCCTAAAATCTCCAAATTAAACATATACCCTGCTCACCCTCAAACTCTGCTTATTCAAAAGTTTGCCTAAAAAACTTGAGGATTTGGAGGGTCAAGTGGTGGAATTAAGAGATAAAAATATGTATAAATAATCCCTATGGGTTGGATAAGGTTATAAAATCATTTATTTTCCAATACTAGTAGTTTAAACCCTCTCTATTTTATCTCAGAGTAGGGGTAGTTTTAGTATACATGAAGATGACAATTTTTAGAAAAATGGTAAAATTGATGATCAAAGGGAAATAAAATCTCAAGTTATGATTGGATAATCTGGAGGGACCTAAAAAAATATAAAAAAACCTTTCTATAATCTTTAGAATAAAATAGGATGCTCTAACCAAGAAGGGTTACAGTCATGCATGAAGGAAACCCTTAAGCCTAGAATCCAAATTGAGGGTCATGTGCATTTTTCACCTTATCCATGATTTCCAATTTATTAGTTCATGATTTTAGGGGTATATTATATATTTTTAATCCATTATAAAATATATGTACTCCATCAGTCTAGCTACAAACTCCTACAACAAAACTACGGACTCCATCAGTATAAACCTTGTTTTAGGACCTGATGGTGAAAATGAGCCTAAAAGTGCATCTAGATGGATGAATTTTACCATTAGTGATGAAGATAATTTATTTAAAAATTAATTGGAATTATATATATGGGATTATATTATATGGACATATATAGAATAAGGCAAAATAGGGCTTATTTTGACCATTTTTATGTCATGTAGGCATGGTGAACTTCAAATAGACTAAATCAATTTTGGAGTAGAGATTAGAAATTTTTATAATTCCCCATGGTAATTATATCAGGTATATCAACTCCTAATTATTCCAACCACTCTCTCATTTTAGCCAACCCAGTGAGCCAGCTAGGGAAGACTTAGAGAAAATGGTGAATCTTCATTTGGAAAGCCTTTTAAGGCTTATTTACTATAAATTATGCCTTATACACTTTGGAAACATTTGATTCCTCTTTTTTATGGATAATATTTTAGGTTTTAAGAGATTTCAAGTTCCAAGTGTGAGAGGTAAAGGGAAAAGAGCTATTTTGGGACTACCAAGTATGATCATGCATGGCCAAAATGATAGGGAGAGTCAAGATCCTCCCCAATGAATTTGAGGACTTGTTAGTAACCCCTACTACTTATATCCATCATCAAACTTGATCATTTGTAGAGTTAGGGTAGTTTTGGAAGACCAATCATGAGGGATAGATTTATATGCATAGAAAAGGAATTTCTTGACCACTTTACAGGTCTTGGATGATTGGAGATGACATTTGTAACTATTAACATGACATTTCTCACCCCATACCTCTCTCTCATGTATTTGTATTTGATTTTCACATTATTGACACATGCCCAAGTGACACTTGGACTTCCCTTCTCTATCTCTTCCCATTTATTCTATAAATTAAGCCTTCTTGGCTATTATATGAGATATTTGTACTTGGGTATGGTGAATCCCTACCAAATTTTTGACTTGAATAAATTAAGATAAGTTTTTGACCTCATTCAAATATTTCACTAAGTGTACATGATGGTTATTTGTCTTGTGCAAGTGTAAGTTTCATTTACCTTCATGTGTTACTCTCCTTAGTACCTTGTGTATTTATGATCTCTCTCTTATGAGTCATTAATAAGTGTCAAAGTGTATTTTAGGTGTAATGAGTAGGATACTCAATAGAGTGTATTAGAATGCCTATTGTCTAGTTCACCCTAGCCTATGTTATCTCCAAGACCCCATGTTGAAGCATTGATGTTAGAGGGAAGATTGGCATTTGGATGAAGTGTATGTGAAACTTTTCCTTAGTTCCAATTGCATGTTAAGGGTATGAGTAGAGAAAATATTTTGGTGTATCACCTCCTATAGACTAGGTTTACTTTCATTTTATCCCTATCCCTTTTCATCCCCAAAGTGTTAGTGGTAGGATATGAGCTTTAGTGATGCATCAAGGAGAGATAGCCCCTAATCTAGAGATACACCTCATAATAGGGAAACCCATAGCCTTGATTTGGTTCCATTATCTCACTTGAATAAG
Organism: Torreya grandis; assembly: GCA_037957365.1. Classification (NCBI taxonomy): domain Eukaryota; kingdom Viridiplantae; phylum Streptophyta; class Pinopsida; order Cupressales; family Taxaceae; genus Torreya; species Torreya grandis. The sequence goes on along the minus strand of JARHVA010006460.1, from coordinate 327,013 downwards.
GAGAAGCTTGTTCCATCTCCTGTTTGGGTGCAAGTTTAAGTGACAACACTAATAACATATGGTTTCATTTCTTCAATGGTTAAATCTAATAGTAGTTCTTTGAATGTATCTTGTTAGTTTTGACTTTTAGCTATTCTAATAAAGTCTGATATGTATGCTCTATTTTATTTCTATTCTAGTAATGAATTTACTTAAAGTAATTTTTGGTAGGTAACTAGTTTACATCACACTTTTTAGATATATATATATATATTGTATCTACCCTAGAATCCCTACTACAATTATGATATTTTGAGTCTATAAATAAGATCCCATAGATGTTAGTTTTATTTGAATTATAGTCATAAGGAACCAAAGGAGATCTATTAGTATTTTTTTTTGTAGATAAAATTTTATTTTTGGCTCTACCTTGCTTTCCATTTTGAACTTTTTAAACAGGAATCACTTTAAACTAATACTTACTATAAATATCCACTTGTTCATTTAAATTTTGGGAATATATTGGAAAAATAGAAATCCAATTTTACATCATAAAAATATAAATAAATTTTAGATAGATTCTATCACTACTGAGACTATGTTGTTCTTGTGATAGGACCTACTTTTAGGTTAAAGGTGGTGGCCACATAATCATTCTAGTAGGACTGAATTAAGCATTAAATTATTCTATTACCTACACTATAAATTAGGAGCTTCATCATCATCCACACCATCAAGATCCTATCTGGTAGCTCAAGAATGATATAGCCACTTGCTAGGCTTTCTTTTAATGAATGCCATGTTTTAATTCCCCTTAATATATCGTAAAATATTCCCGTATTTGAATAGGTAATATTCTTTATTTTTTAGGACATGGACTTTTTCCATCGACAAATATCATGTATTTGGTTCTCTTGCAACCAATGTAACTATCTTAGGCATGAAAAGGGCTTATATATAGGAGTTCCCCCCCTCAATTATACTTGGAACATAACTTTTGTGAAATTAATTAAAATAGAGAGAAGAATTCTTATAATTTGATCATTGTTTCATAACTTTCATATTTTCTTATTTCTCAATCTTTACTAATGAAAAAAATTCATTTTTATAATGGTTAAGTCTGATAGTAGTGTCTTTAATATATCATGTTAGTTTATGTTTCTTGCTATGCTAACAAAGTCTATCTGTGTATGCTTTGTTTCCTTCTACCCTACAAATATATTGTTTAAAAATAATTTGTTTTAGGTATCTATTTTTAAGCATACTTTTAAGATATATGCATTATATTTACCCTAGAATCCTCACTGCATTTATGATATTTTGAGTCTACAACTAGGATCTCATGAATGTTAGCTTTATTCACACTATTATCAGGAAGAACAAAATGAAATTTGTTAGTCCTTTGTTGTTACAATGCAAACCTTCTTTTCTACTCTGCCTTGCTTCCCTTTTTGATGTTTTTTTAACATGAATTACTTTATATTAATGCTCACTATAAATACTCACTTATTTTTTTAGAGTTTGGGTAGTAAATTGGTAGAAGATAAAGCAATTTGCATCATAAAAATGAAGAAATTTTAAATACATCATGTTACTACTTAGTTCATAATAACCATACAGTAAGGTGTATTTGTAGACTAAAGGTGTAGCGTGTAGCCACATAATCATTCTATAAAAAATGAGTTAATTTACATTCAAAGGATTCATTGTCTCCTCCTCACATTCAAAGAAATCACTATCTCCCACATGTATAGCGAAGGAAATAAAGGGACCAATCATATGGAAAACATATGGGTTAGGGGTGATTTTCATAAAAATTGGCTGAGTGGCATGGGTCTCCCAAAAGGGGTTACTCTTATTATATAAAATTAAAAAATCCTCTCACACATGTGATATGACTAATTTTTAATTATTGAAATCCATGCCATGAGGTACAAATCTTGATGCTGGGTGTTATTTAAGGATTCACTAATTTTAGACTCTCCTCACATGTAAAGGTTTCATTAATTCCCTCATGTACAGGGAAGAAAATAAAGTGTATCATCACACGGTGAACATAAGGGTCAGAGGTGATTCACATAAAAATTGGATGATTGATGCAAATTTCCTAAAAGGGGTCACTCTTATTATACAAAATTAGAAACCCCTCCCATAAATTATGGACATGAGGTAAAAATAAATAGCATCAAAGCCCTATACACATGACATCATATAGAATTTTAACCCTATTTATGTACCATAAAAAATAAGTATCAAATTTTCAATGGCTACTCAGTTCCAACTATGAAACATCTATCATAATTCTATCAGTAGTCTACATTATGGTGTAAAGTGCCATAAGGAGCTTAGGCAATAGAGTTCATTTTTGTGATGCCTAGTACAAATAGTCATAGGGTGTCCTCAAGCACATTTAGGCTCTATTTTATGATTCATGTGTGGATGTCTTTCATGTCTGTGATATGACTAATTTAAAATGATCAAAATCCATGCCATGAGGGACTAGAGTGAGGTCACATGCTAGGTGATAGCTTATTATTTTTAAGGGGGCACTACTAGGAAATTATAGGAGTCTTTTTCCGTATTAGCAATCTCATGATTTTTTAAATTTTATGCAATACATGCTACTGAGAGAAATTATGATAATTTTACTATAAAACTTTTATTTGAAAAATAAAAATAAAAATTCTATTGGATGTAGATGATAGCTGGAAACCAAAAAAATAGGAGAAACCATACAAATCTTTATCCCACTGTTACTTCCCACCCCTCAAAATCTTCTCCCTAAATAGTATTTTCTCCTAATTTGAAGGTGCAAATATTTTATAAGCAATTTTTTACTATATAATGATGCATGGAACCCCTCTACCCAAGAATATAGAAACATGAGGGAAAAGTTCACCACCTCAAATAATAATGCTAGGTGTTATTCAATCAATCATTCAATAAATTTTATGACATGGTATGAAGGAAAATTCACCACCCCAAATAATAATAACTTGAAATAGGCCAAAACATGACTTTTCAACTCATCTAAAATGGAAAAAAATTGTAGTATCTTGAATAGAGCCAACAAATGAATGATGCAAAGAGATAAAGATAGGTTGGAACCATTAAAACCCTCTCCCATCATGACACTTGTTTATTATGATTATTTTCTTACAATTTAAAAAATATATATGATTTACCCTCACATTCACCATTTGGGTCCATATTGAATACAAGTAAGTGCTAAATAATCCTAATCTCTACCATTTCATTATCTTGACCATTTCATAACAAAAATCTAGGTTTATCTGAATCTCAACATTTTCATAATTTAAAGTTGTAAAAAATGATTAAAATGTCCATGTCAAGCCAAATAAATTACATATTTCATATACATTAAAATAATACATTAAATACCTGATAAGGACCTGCAAAAATGACAGTGAAAAATGGGGTCAATGCTTCCACCACTAATGTCATAGTTAACCTAATAGTGTATAAAATATTTTTTTTTGGCCTTGTCAAGGGAGATAAAAAAATAAAAGAGAAATTAATGAAAAGATAAAAAGATAAACATAACCCTAATTTTTAAGCACATGAGAATTTTTAATTATATAATAATATAAAAGTTTATATAAAAATTTACATATAAAATTATTTTTAAAACATATTTATATATTTAAACTTATTGAACATTTAAACATACATTATTTAATAAAGATATTTGAATATTTAAACATAAATAAAAATAAATAATAAATTCATATAGTTTTTTAATATAAAAATATTTACAATTTTTTATCATTTATTATAATTATTCTTATTAAAAAAATTATTTATATTTATTAATTAAATTACATTATTAAATTGTATAATAGGGATTTGAATCCCTAATTTTTATCCTCCCTAGAATACCTTTGATATAATTTAATTCACTAATTCAAATACTTGTGAGAATGAGTCACCTTTCTTGAATTTACAAACCAATATTTGGAGACAAATTCGACCCCAAAATGGTAATTAAAATAAGTGACACAAAATTATACCTAGTAACTCAAAGACCTCTTGTAAAATTATTTTGTGAGCTTATCTAAATTATGGTTATGATAGGGCATAAGCAGTCTACACCATACCAATCTATAAACATTAACTTTTTGTTCATGACAATAAGGTGTTTTATCTAATTGCAAAGTTAGGGTTAAACATTTGAGCCAACAAATAAGTACTTCAACTTCAAAACCCAATAATGGGTTTGAAAATACATGGCCAAATCACATCCACGTAAAATGAATTAAATTTAAATAGGAAACTAAGCCAAGGAACTTTTCTTTTGAAAATAATATTTCAATATAAGAATTGCAAAAACTTCATTTATCAAAATTATAAATGAAACACAAGATTTAATTAAATATTTTGGGAAGATTTTGAAGGCCATTTTGATAATTAACTGGTACATCCCAAGATGATCAACTCTATCATTAGCTGCCTTAGAATACTTACTATATATAGTATTTTTATATCTAGACTTTTCATTTATAGATTGTATCTAAATGTAGATTTGTATAATTCGGGGAATTTCATTCCAATAAAATATAAATAGAATCATTTTGGAAACATTTCAAGGGAATTTTGATGATTAACTGGTACATCCCAAGATGATCAATTCTATTTTCAACTATGGACTCACTTAGTAATCATTTCTAAGGAATTCTAATGACTTATTGATCCATTCTATGATGATCAAGATCATTTCCAACTATTACAAGAACACTTTCCACTTATATGTTATGTCTATAAATATATTTCCATATAGTATTATATAGAGTTTGTTTTGATATATGTCTTTAGATATAGATTTGTATTTGAGATAAAATATTATAAATCAATGTAAAGAAACCAAGGTGGGGCTTTTTCGCAATCCTCATTACAAATGATTAAAGCATTGGAGGAAAAAAAATATCTCATTGAGAAAAACACCTAAAATTCATCCAAATTATGTGTTTTATTGACAATATGTCTTTCATAACCCTCTTGCATTACAGGTAGCATTTCATCCTTTCCACCACACTTTGTGGCACCAAAATTTCTTACTCATGAGAAACAACTGGGTGACCCTAAGCATGACCAAGAAATAATGCATTAAATAATATAAATTTTGGGGTTACTAAATTGGACTTAACCAATAAAAAATTTAAGATCAATCCATCCTAAAAATTTAATATAAATGAGCGAAAATATGATACCAATCAAACAGTGAACATGGTAGTGCCACAGTGAGCTATATTATAGAATGCACCAAAAAAAATTTTAATAGATTCACAAAGCCTTTAGTGCTTCTTATTATGAAGTTAGATTATTTTAAACTCATATCTATACCTAAATCTATAGAGGTTGATATGATTAAACCTCTTCCATAAGGATATTATGAGAATGGATATTGTGATTTTCCCTAGGGACATAGAAATTATACTAACAAATGTTTTTCCTTGAGATATAAGATTCAAGAATTATACAAGTCCCAAAAAATTATATTTTATAGGTATCCTACCATGGTTTTTGTATCACATCTAGGAGATCATAAAAATTAAAAAATGTTTAATAATCTACTACAAGACATACAATGAAAATTATAGAAACTCAAATATGGAAATAAAAGTAAAATTATCATCATGAAACTTTGGAATTAATGGTAATGATTTATAAATAATAGGCTCTTGCATAATAAGTGGAGTTTCATCCACATTTTTTGAAGATATAATATAATAAAATTTTATAATAGAGATTTGACTCCTTAAGTTTTATCCCCTCTATAACAACTTGGAGATAATTTAATTCACCAATTCAAATATTTGTGAGGTCAAGTCACCTTTCTTGAATTTACAAACTAGTATTTGGAGATAAATTCAACCCCAAAATAGTAATTAAAATAAGTGACATAAACTTATACCTAATAACTTAATGAAATTTTGGGAAAGTATTTTGTGTGCTTATATAAATTATGGTTATGTGAGGGCATAAGCAGTCTACACCATACCAATCTATAAACATTAACATTTCATTCATGATAACAAGGTGTGATATCTCAATGCAGAATCAGGGTTAAACATATCGCCCAACAAATAATTACAACTTTGAATCCTAATAATAAGGTCAAAAATATGTGGCCAAATCACATCCATGTAAAATTAATTTTATTTAAATAGGAAAGTAAGCCAAGAAACTTTACTCCTCTTAAAAAAAAATCTTTCAATACAAGAATCACAAAAACTTCATTTATCAAGATTATAGAAATTATAGATGAAACACAGGATTTAATTATATCTCTTAGGATATTTTCAAGGGCATTTTGATAATTAACCGGTACATCCAAAGATGATTAATGTCATTTCTAGCTACCTCACAACACTTACTATACATAATATTTATATTTATAAACTTTTCTTTTATAGATTGTATCTAAATGTAGATTTATATAATTTGGGGAATTTCATTCCAATAAAATATCAATAGACTCATCTCAACAAATTACAATTTATGGGTATCCTACCATGGGTTTTGGATCACATATAGGGGATCATCATAAATAGAAAATGTTTAATAAACCACTACAATACCATACAATGAAAATTATAAAGGTTCAAATATGGAAATAAAAGTAAAAATATCATCATGGAATTTTGGAACCGATGGTAATGATTTAGAAAAAATAGGCTCTTTCATAATAAGTGGAGTTTCATCCACATTTTTTGAAGATGTAACATAAGAAAATTATCTAATAGTGATTTGACTCCTTAATTTTTATCCCCTTGGAATACCTTTGAGATAATTTAATTCACCAATTCAAATACCTATGAGGGTGAGTCACCTTTATTGAATTTACAAACTAATACTTGGAGATAAATTTGAACCCAAAATGGTAAATAAAATAAGTGATAAAAATCATACCTATTAACTCAAATACCTCTTGGGAAAGGATTTTGTGTGTTTATCTAAATTATGGTTATGTGATGGCATAATCACTCTACACCATACCAATCTATAACCATTAACTTTTCATTCATGAAAACAAGGTGTGATATCTCAATGCATAGTTAAGGTTAAACATCTTGACTAAAAAATAAGTACTTCAAATTTGAAGCCCAATAATGGGGTTGAAAATACATGGCCAAATAACATTCTTGTAAAAAAAAATTGAACTTAAACAAGAAGGTAAGATAAGTAACTTTACTCCTCTTGACAAAAATATTTCAATACAAGAATCATAAAAACTTCATTTATCAAGATTATAGAAATTATAGATGAAACACAAGATTTAATTATATATTTTAGGAAGCTTTTCAAGGGAATTTTAATAATTAACAGGTACATCCCAAGATGATCAATGTCATTTTTAACTACCTCAAAATACTTACTATATATATAGTATTTCTATACATATACTTTTCATTTATAGATTGTATCTAAATGTATATTTGTATAATTTGAGGAATTTCATTCCAATAAAATAGCAATAGATTCTTTGCAATAAATTACAGTTGATGGGTCTCCTACCATGGGTTTTGGATGACATCTAGGAGATCATTAAAATTAGTAAATGTGTAATATTCTACTACAAGACCATATAATGAAAATTATAGAAGTTCAAATATGTAAATAAAAGTAAAATTAACAATAGAGAACTTTGGAACTAATGGTAATGATTTAGAAATAATAGGCTCTTACATAATAAGTGGAGTTTCATCCACATTTTTTGAAGATGTAATATTATTAATAATATATTTAGAATAAGTAAGTGTTGGTGGTATAATAGTAGGCATACATAAAACATATGGTGTCTTTTGAACATATATGTCCACTTCAAATTTTTATCATATTTCTAAACCCAAAATTCCTCTTGGTCACTTCTAATTATTTTAGTGCCATTATAACAAAAGCAATTTCTCCATTGTAATCACCAAGACAAAACCTGATCACCCACAACTGAGCTCCTTATCTAGTGAATATAGATGCCCCCTAATCAAAATGAAGGGAGTTACAATTTTTACATAGAATTATGATAAGAGGTTATCTCTTCACATGAAGAATGCAAGCCATCTTAGACTAAAACATTGTATAGTGATTTAGATCCCAATAGGTTTTCACCCATAATTACTTTAGATAAAGTTATTTTGACATTATCATGGGTTTGGAGTAACTATTAGGTTTAAATTTTGATTTAAAATATTTCATTCATATAACCCCTCTTACCAATATATACACACACACAATATTAGTTATTATATAAATATTCTATAATATATATCATAATATTTCTATATATTAAACTGATTAATTATATATTAATATTATATATAAATTATATATTTTATAAAATATATTTTAATATTTACAAACATTATTATATCATATAATATATTTCAATACATCTATATATTTTTAATAGTACATAAATAATATTATATACAAATATGATTATTATATTATATTGAAAATATAATAATTATATTATCTCAAAATGTAGTACTATAATATTATATTATTTCAATATATTAATTATTATAGATTATTTTATATTATTAAAGTTACTATATTAAAATACTATCCTAAATTTGTCAACAATATTAGATATATATATATATATATATACTAAAAAATATATTATATTATAAAAATAATTTTATATATTTTTAAAAAAATATATAATATTATTTCCAAAAACACATCCCAGAGCATGCTCAAGGGTGGCCTAGGCCCGAGCGTATTGGGCATCACAAAAAACTTTGCTACTACCCATGCCATCCTTAAGCTTTCCTTTGACAACCCAATTTTTAACAAAATTAAATTAATTTATATGCTTTTAAAATATTATATAATTCCATGTAACGTGGAAATGGGATGATTTTTTGCTTCATTTAAAATTCATTATAGGAGGGGTCAAAAATGAACTCACATGTATAGATTTAAAACTTGGTGGCACATCAGTGCACACTCACCCAATGGCCATATACACAAAATATGAAGTAGATTAATTTAAAGACCAAATCTATCAAAGATTAATGTTTGGTAGGAATTATATTATAATTTTCAATCATGTATCATGAAGTTGAAATCACATATCACTAAGCATTAAATTTGAAGTTGTAGCTGACACTTGGCACAAGACAGTGGGCAGTAAAGTAGATGGACCTAGTTATCATTATTAATTTGATTTATTTTGATGGTTATCAAGTAATTAAAGTGATTAATTTTGTATCTATAATTAAAAAATAGTTATAAATATTCTACAAACTATTTACATACAAATTATACAAATGAATCTCTGTTCTAATTTACAAAATGACAATCAAAATTGAGTTAACTATGATGGATTTGGAGCTATAATTCAAGATAGTCATGCATAATATTTCTATTTAACTAATTAAAATCAAGATAAATTTGTTTTATCTCTAATTAATCTCTATTCTAGTTATTAACAATGAGTTTATTTCTCCACTAAAGTCCTTTAGTTCATTTGGAAACAAAGGAATTTAGAAGTTTTCCAATTTAAGACTAGAATGATTGCTTATTAACTTCAATTTTGAAGTTTGAATATGAGATGTGATTATTGGCATTTTTATATACGAAGGTGCTACAAATTGATTTGGAGAATGGTTCATCATTTTTCGTCGACAACACTAGTGCTTTTTTGACTATAAACCATGGCCTTGTTGGTAGTTTTGTGTAATGCATAATAAGATGCATGTATTTGCACACCTATAGTTAGATACATTTTCTTTATTTTTATATATTTTACATACTCTTTATTTCATATTCTAAATTTTTTGTTTCAGTACATTATGAATATCCAATTTTAATATTATGGAAATTTATTTTCTTTCTTTGTTGTTTGCTTATTTCTGAGCAAAAATAATATATCATTTTTATTTTTCTAAGTGGTTTAGTTTCATCCAAGAATTGTTAAAAGTTTAGATATGTAAATATGGCTTGTAAATATGAGTTGTTTCATTTTACTAAGACTCAAAATAGAAATAAGTACTAGATGGTTGTGTAGCATTGATTAAAATGTAGAATAAACTGTGAGAAGTGAAGATGGAGATAAAAAATCATAAAACCTTTTAACCCTCATATAATTCCATAATAACCCCAATGTAATTATGAGGATTTGGTCACACATATAATATAAAAAATAGAGATTAAGGAATTAATTAGGCCAATGAGGGATCCTCATTCAACCAACCCCTGCCATACTTCTTTGGAAAATATATTAGAGTCATTATTGTAAGTGAATTTGAAGAAATGGTAACATACCAAATTGACAGATGGTAATATTATAGAGAGAGATGTAATTCCTAATATGATAACAAATTTTTATTAGTTGGTTTGAGAGATAAAAAAGAAAAAAATAAAAAAATAAAAAATGCTCATTATTCACTAATCTAAAATTCAATGTGCCACTTCTAATGTAATTCAAACATTCCCCAATCCACTAATTCCACCTTAAATCAATGAAAAAGATATTTTGGGACTAATGGTGGATGGTTTTTGATGTCTTGCCTTCAAACAACAATGAGGTTCCTTCATATTTTTTGAGGAAAATTTATTAAAAGTTAAATAGCCTAAATGAAATTATTTATTAATTTTATTATTAAGAGTTTTAGGGCCAATTAAAAGGATTTCAATAGGATAGGTTGGGTACATATCATGTGACTAATCAACCTTGGAAACTATATATCAAATAACCACTTCAGCCTGATAAAATCCCTTTACAATGAAGGATGTTGTATAGATTGATAGTTTACATTCATTTAAGGCACTTAATGACACCCTCATGTAACATATGAGCCAATTTTCCCATATTGATGTTTATGAGAGTGGACATGGAGATGGTCTAACTAACACTACTATTGAACCACACTAATGCAGATCCTATGGCACTATATGTACTAGACCCTTAGCTGACGAGAAGGATTTGATGTAAACAAATTATGGTGGTGTTTCTAACTGAATAGATGATATGATTTTGACTGATGATTTTTTGAAACATAGATTTGGTTTAGAAATCATGCCTGGACCTTTGCAAGTATCTTTTAAACTTGACATGTAATTTTTTTTTGGACCCATTAAATTATAAATAGTGTTTAAAATATGATAATAATTTTACATATAAATTACAATAATATATATGTAATTTTTTAGGTTGTAATAGGAGACAATACAATCTTTTTCCTAGCTAGATTGTAAACTAGGTAATTTTGAATGTTATAAGTTGTCTTTTAAGTACATGAATGTAATTTTGTATATAATCTCGACTAAAGATGATATTTTGTTTATTTCATTTTTGATCTCATTTGAGACTCCTCCATCTATATGACTAGGATCAAACATATGTGTTTCTAATGTGATTTTATTTGTGCAACAACTTACTGAGGTGTGATAACTTGTAAATTATGTTTAAGTGTAAATATGAATTTGTTTTAATAATTTTTTTGACATTTTATTAATATGTTCAAATTTCATATTCCTTTAATAATTATGTATGTACATATGTACAAACATACATACATACATTTGACATTGTTATAATCATTTTGTACATATTATTATTTGAATTTCATTATTTTATTGAAACTCTACACATAGATATAATTGTAGCCTCAAATTATTTGATTATAAGGCACATGTCATCAAAATAATCTAATCACATTCTTCAATATTGCTATCTCACTATAAAGATAATCATATAGAATATAGTTGGCCTTTAGTTGATTATGGATAATGTTTATGGGCATATGTCCATCATATCTTATTTTGGTAGTATTAAGAAGCTAAAGTAAGACTTTTAATGCCCAAATAATGACTTACTATCATTATTTTAAATAAATAGTGATGTTGTACCTCAAATACATAAAGGTGAATTAATTTATTGTATTTTCATTTATGCAGAGCATGAAAATTAGATGGATGCACCATAGAGTGGCACTATGATAATTATATTATATGATGTACTAGTTCATTGTATTATATGCATATAGATGAGGTTTACTAAAAAATAATTAGTTAATACTACAAAACCATCTGGTAGTTGTTATTTTAAGTCTTAGTCAAATGAAACAACTCATATTTACAATCCATAGTTAGAGATAACTAACACAATGGTTTGTGGTTGTTTAATTCAATATCAAGGGAACATGAAGTAGTCAAAATTATATTAAGTATGAAATGTTTTTTGAACATTTGATTGTACTTCAAGTGGAATATATAAAAAACTCTGAACATGTATGCCAAGTCATTAAAATTTATTTAGAGGTGGAATTGAATACAAAAATTGGCATGGTTCATTTTGGTAAATGCCAGAGGGATTCTTGTTATTCCTATGGTTAGAGGATAAAACCTTATCTAGATTTACAGAGATTTAGACTTGGAAAAAATAGTCAAAATATTTATAATGGAATTGTGACCGTGTTTAAATCTTTTTATCAGTATGGATTTACTTCTTCTATTTATCACCACTTGAATATGAATAATGAATTTAGTAAAATATCATTCCATTCAAAAATGTTTCATTATATGAGGCAAAAACTAACCACTCTAGAAAAACATTTAAACATAAATAAAAATAAATAATAAACATAGTTTTAAAATTAAAAAAATTACAAATTTTTATCATATATAATAATTATTCTTATTAAATAATTTTATTTATATTTGTTGATTTACATGATTAAGTTCTCTAATAGGGATTTGAATCCTTAATTTTCAGTCCCCTAGAATAACTTTGAGATAAAATTCACCAATTCAAATACCTCTGATAATGAGTCACATTTATTGAATTTATACTTGTGACTCTATCAGTTAATTTACGTACTTATAATATAATAACATCTGACATGGTTAGATATAAAATATATTAGAGACCAATACGGAGGATGTTTCTCTTTCAGGTCCATTAGTCACATCAAACATTGAGAGTACATTGAGTGGGAATACATATTCAGCCCCCTTAATGTTAACTTCAATGAATACTTTTAACTAAGGCGGGCTTTTTACAATTCTCACTAAAAATGATTAAAGCATTGGAGGAAAAAAAATCTCTCATTGAGATGAACATCTAAAAGACATCCAAATATGTGTTTGATTTGCAATGTCTTGTACCCTCTTACATTAGATGTATCATTTCAATCCTTGCCACTAGACTTTATGGCACTCAAATTTACTACTTATGATAAACATGAAGGGTGACCTTGAGTAAGACTAAAAAATGAAACTCCTTGCATTAGAAAAGATAAAGTATGGGGCCACTACATTGGCCTTATCTAATAGAAAATTTAAGATCAAGCCATCTTAAAAATTTAATCTGAATGAACCAAAATATGATATCTATCAAATAATGAACATTGCAGTGTGACATCAAGCTATATTATAGAATGTACCACATAAAAAAGCTACTATATTCATAAAACCAATGGTGTTTCTTATTAAGAAGCTAGCTGAGTGTAAACTCATATATCTCCCTACACCTATAGAAGTTGATATTAGTAAACCTCTTCCATGGTGATATGATGAGAATGCATATTGTGATTTACACCAAGATCATATGCAATCTACTAACAAATACTTTTCCTTGAAATATAAGCTTCTAGACTTATATGAGTCCCAACAAATAATAATTTATGGGTCTCCTACCATGGGGTTTGGATCACATCTAAGGGATCATAAGAATTAGGAAATGTTCAATAATCCACTAAAATACCATACAATGAGAATTATAGAATTTTAAATATGGAAATAGAAGTAAAATTATCATCATGGAACCTTAGAATTGATGGTAATAATTTAGAAATAGGTTCTTGCATAATATTAAGTGGATTTTCATCCAATTTTTTTGAAGATGTAACATTAGTAGTATCTTTAGGAGAAACAAGTGGCGGTGGATTAATTTAGAATGCATCATCACTACGAATAGTAAACATACATGGAATAGATAGTATCATTGTAATATATATGTCCACTTTAGTTTTCTATCCAATTTCTAAAATTGAAATTCCTCTTGGTTTCTTTTAATTTTTTTAGAGAAATTGTAACAATAGCAATTTATCCATTACAATCACCAAGAAAAAGCATGATCAACCATAAATAACCTCATTATCCAGTGAATACAAATGCCCTTGATCAAAACCAAGGGAGCTAGATTTTTTATGTAGAGATTACATGCTAAGAGGCTATCTCTTTACATGAAGCATGCAGTCCGTCATAGACTAAAGAATTACATGGTGATTCATGTCCCAATCGGTCTATATCCACAATTACCTTAGATGAACTTATTTTGACATTATCAAGGGTTTGAAATTACTAGATTTAGTTGTATGTTTACATAACCCCTCTTACCACTACAGATATACTAGGTTTAACTATATGTGTATGTGTATGTGTCTATATATATAATTTTTATGCATTTATGTATGTGTGTATATATACATATTATCATAATATTTTTATATATTAAACTGAGTAATATTATATATAAATTATATATTTTATATAATATATTTTAATTTATTATTATATATTATATAATATAAGTTAATATAGTTTATAAATCTAATTGTAATTATATATTATATATTTTAGTATAATATACTTAAATTTATATTATATAATATATAATATTGTAATATTAAATTACATTATACAATATATATATTTTAGTATATATATTAAGCTAATATATATAAATATCATTTTAATATATTAAATATATCACTTGCCTTCAATTCAACTTGACTACTGCCAAGGTGCATTTGCATTAAAAAATAGGTGGGAGTTCCCAACAAATTTGAAATTCAAATTTACTTTAAAAAATGGGGTCTGTATAATTTCAACACATTTTGAAGAGGAACAAAAACTACCAAACATGTTTGACCAAATATATTCCTATTCCAACATATTCCTAGTTTTTTTTAACATACAGTGTAAAGTGTTGATAGATCAAAACAAAGCTAGTTGTAGAGTGTCCAAAGCATTGACCATATTTATTACTATCATTTTTGTAGATCCTTATTTCTAGGTATTAAATCTTAAAAGTGTTTAATAAATTTTTTACTCTATCTAAATTGTGTGATTTATTTGTGTTGACTTTGCCCTTTTATTCATTGTTTAGTACTTTATGTTATGAAATCGCTAAGATTTAGATAGTCTACCTAGATTATTGTTATGAAACAGATGAAATAATGAAATAGTGGAGATTAGGGTTGTTTAGCGCTTATTGCTATTGATTATTATTTATTTCCTTATGTGTGGAAAACCAATAAGGAACCAAATATGAATATTAGGTGATTCAAGATGAATTTTTTTAATAAGTATAATCAAATAATCTTAGTAACTAATATATTTACTAGTTTCAAATTTGAAATATTATAGAAAATCACCCAAACCAACCAAAAGGACCATCTTATAACCTGACAAGGACCAACTGATGTCTAAATTCTCTTTTTACTTGGAATATGGTGAGATTAAGGACCAGATAATTTAAAAAGAGTAATTATAGGATTGATTATTAATTATGTGTGTGTGTGTGTGTGTGTGTGTGTGTTTAATGTATGAGATTAAATTAGATATGGTGATATTCACTTGACATCATTTACATGTTCATATGAATTAATACTTTAAGATAATTAATATAATTTATGTTCCCGTTGGATGTCAAAATCCTATTTGAGTTGCCTCATTGGTGTAAAAATTCTCCAGTAGTCACATCATGAGAAATAAGTCCATGTTTAATTACTCTCCAATCATGTTAAATTACTAAGATATTAATATGGTGCTATGTGAGCAATTAATCTTGTGTGAAGGTGTCAATATAGAATATCAAGATTATGTTAAATTAATGTGATAGAGATTAAAATGGTGACATTCGAATGATTCATAATGTGCCAAGGTGTCAATGATGGTGTGATTTATAATTTAATAAAGGTTTCATTCTTGACTGGAATGTCAGCATTCAAGAGTGACAATGTTACCTATTTTTTTAACATATAAATAGATTGCAGACTATTTGTGTTTTGACATTAGTTTTATTATCCAATTATAAAGGCCAAAACATAACATAAAATGACAATCAATTTTGAAATAAGTATGGTTTATTGGGGGATCGATATCAAAATACACTTGAAGATAACCCTACCATAATGGTAGGGTTCTTTTAGCTTTAATGAAACTCCAATCCATGGGATTAATGGTGAATTTATTGTTTCAAGGAATTGTATTTTATATTTAGTAGTAACTCTTTTAGGAAATATACTTTTTCACATGTAAAAGAGTATTAATTTTAAGGAAATTATGATAATAGATATGACATCATTATAAATCCATAGATTCTACAATTTTAAAATTGGATGTTAAAATTTTTTATGATTAAAATTGGATTTTAAAGCCCAACATGGAAAATTTGAAGCCTGACATGGAGAATTTAAAGAATGGAAAATGAAAATTATGCTATTGTGAGTCTTATCAACATCTATAGATGTGTATTTTTTCTATTTTGGATGCTAAAAATTTTGATGATGAAAACCAGAATTTGAAGCCTAGCATGGGAAATTTGAAGTCTAGCATGGACAATTTGAAGCATGTAAAAGGGAAATTCTTCTATTATTAGTATTTTGAATAGTTATAGTTTTACAACTTTATGCATTGTAAATAAGTTGTAATAGTATTTTAGGTGAATTTAATATATGAAAATTCTATGGTCATCTCTTATTGCATGTTTATTTAGTGTATTTACAACACTGTTATTTGGTTTGGACTATCCTTGTAGTCTTAATATTTTGTTTTAATTAGTGTTGTTAGTTGTTTACCCCTTGGGTCTAAAAATTCTATATTTTATTCCATAGAGAGAAATCAAACTTGAGAATTAGTTGACCTTCTCAAAGGAAAAGAGGTCATAGGAATAAAGTGGGTGTATAAGACAAAAACCAGTCTCGAAGGCAAGATAGAGAGGCATAAAGCAAGATTAGTGGTGAAGGGATACAATTAAAGTCCCAGATATGATTACAATGTGATGTTTTCACTCATAAAAAGTATATAAATGGTGAAGATAATCATATGCATTGTTTCTCAACACAAATTTATAAATGAGGATGTATACTAAAACACCAACATAAAATTTATATTAAATGGTCTAAAAAATTATAAATAAAACTTTAAAATGTATATGGTTAATTTTTAATACCAAAAATCATTACCATAAACTCATAATTTCCTTCATGTATTTATAAAGTTATTTTAGGTATGTCCTCTTCACAATTTGAATATTATGATACCTAGAGTGAAGATCTAATTTAGAAAAATAAATAGGGCCATGCAATTCATTTATAAAATCATCAACTAATGAAATATGAATAGTATCTTTAATGGTGTAATTTTCTAGTTCTCTATATTATAGGCACATCCTCTAAGTGTCATCTTTTTTATGGACCATGACCACCAAGGAGGAATATTCACTTTGGTTGTATCTACTAAATCTTGCCTCCAACCTATCTTATAAGATATTTTCAATTTCACTCTTCTAAAGCATAGGGATACCTATATGATCTAATTGTGGGCGCTTTAATACTTAGAATTTTTCTAATGGCATGATCATGTGCTCTTCTTTATGGATGTCCTTTTGGCATGGTACCAAAAATATCATAATAGTCATCTAACACCAATCGCAATTCAATATGGGTAAAATCCTTGGTTGGTTTAAATTATATGGAAAATAGTCACACAATAATTACTTTGAACCTTTTTTATCATCTTCATCATCTAGTTAAAACTAACCAATTGCATATATTTAGCCAATAAACCATTAGTTCAAATGTCCTACCTTTTAAATGAATGAGCATGAATAGTTACTCAAAATTAATCTCAATTATGCATAAAATGGTGAGCCAATATAGTCCAAAAAATTGTTAGCCCCATCCATGATAATAGAAAATGTAAGATAATATAATAGGTAGTCTCTCATAGCAAGATTTATACTATGGCATTTACTAGAATAATTGAGTATACCCCTACTTGTAATTAGGATTTGAAATGTTGAGCTGGGTATATGAAATAGTTTAATTGAGCGGCCAACTTACTATTAATGAATTGGTGTGTATTCCCAAAGTAAATGAATATAGTCAAAATCTATTTCTTGAGGAAACCCACCACCTTAATATTTGGAGGAGTACTAATACCTAAAAGTGCATGAAAGGAAAAAGTAGGTTGAAAATATTTAGATTCATCCTTAGGTCCTTCCAGACCTATACTTGAGGTATCATCATCTTATTCATCCTAATTGGTGAATTTAATGTAAAACAAATTCTTCTCAACACATTTATGTCCTTTACTCCATTTTCTATCATATCCAAAACATAATGATTTTTCACACTTCTCCTCAATTCATTGAGGGGTCAATATTGTAGGCTAAGGAAATGATGTAATTGGGAAATTAAGCTTATAGACATTATTGAAAGGTCTTTATTTTATAATGTATTTTTCCTCTACCATGCATACCATTGGTATCTATTTATATACTAAAATGTGACTAAAAATGTGAACCACCATTTGGATTATATCTTTGAGGCCACTCAAGATGAGGTTAATCAAATTTACCTTTGTGATGTCATACACATGTAAAGAGAGATTTGGAATTAATGAATATAATCCTTCACATTCCATATTTGAAAAAAATTGTCTAGATATATAAATTAGTTTTACGAGACATTGTTCTAATATTGGAGCTTCATCTCCTTATAAAATACAACTAGGTAACTTGAAGGCCCTTATTTTTATTTTGAGCACACAGACTTCTATACCAAATCAACTACTCAGGTTATAGATACAAAGTGGCCATAGCCAATTTTTTTCACATGAAATTTAATTTAAATAATATAAATTTTTGGTTTGATTGATCCAAGTGAGTGTATCCATACCATAAAACTTGTGCATGTCCACTTTTATCGACAAATGCTTCAGACTAAGATTGAAGGTCTAATTGTTTGAATGGGGAGAACCAAAATTACTACACATTTAACTTGTACTTATAAATTTAGTTTTTAGTTTCATATAAGACCTAAAATCCTATTAAAATTTTTAGCTAGTCATCAAGCATAATTTTTAGCTAGTCATTACTCTAAAATTAATGTTTAAGACGACTAACACGTTGTTAACTAAGGATTAATAGCTTGCCTTATTACATTATCTTGGTTATAAAATAATTTTATTGACAAGGTATTATGTAAATCATCACTAAAATTCATAGTCAAACCATATGCAAAAGATTAACATAACTTTCTCAATTATGTCTTTTTAATCACTAAAAGTGCTTATCTTGTTGTCAAGTATGTGGATTGATGATTTTTATGAGTCTTGTGAACAATTATAATTGTAAAATTTTATTCATTATAAAAAATTTGTAATATTATTTTAGGTGAATTTAATATACGAAAATTTTGTGTTTTATTTCTATAAGTTTACCCTCCCCTATTATATCTCTTCTTGCATGTTTATTTAGTGAATTTTCAGCACTGTTGTTTGCTCTAGACTATCCACATAGTCTCAGTATTTTTTTTACTTAGTGTTGTTGGTTGCTTCCCAACTAGGCCTACACATTCTATTTTTTCTACCATAGAGAGAAATTAGACTTGGGAGTTAGTTGACCTTCCAAAAGGAAATGAGGTCATAGGAGTCAAGTGGGTGTATAAGAAAAAAACCACTCCAAAAGGAAAGATAGAGAGTCATCAAGCAAGACTAGTGGTGAAAATATATAATTAAGGGTTTGAACATGATTAAAATGTGATGTTTGCACCTATAGTAAGGATATAAATGGTGAGGATAATCATGTCCATTTCTACTCAACACAAATGAAAGGTTCATCAAATGGATTTCAAGTCAGCCTTCTTGAATGAAGTACTATACATAAGTGTAAGGTTTATGTTTAGAATAATATTTATCTAGCCTATATTATATGTATCTTGTAATCTATATCAATAAATTTTAGGTATATAATGGGTTCCTTTAGTAATTTGATGGTGAAATCTGACATTGCATCATGTTTAGTTAAGAGAGGTCTTATGGATTCATTAAATCATGTTCCCATCAATATTATTTAATTAGTTGATTCTTCCAAGTCCACCATATCTTATCCAAAGGTTACTCCTTGAGCCAGAGCCTATTTCTTGAAATTCATAATGAAATTCTAGATTTTTGCTTTGAAATCATCCTTATTGATGATAGTACCATCTTTATTTGCAAGGTGTGTGATTTCAGCCTCATTGAGTAGAGTTATAACTCTGTCACCTTGCTAAGTAATAAATTGGACCAAGGATCTCATATCATTATTTCATTTATTTAAGGCTTTCCTCCTTCTAATGGTGTAGGACTAAGCAATGCTCAAATCTTATAAGTGTACTATGTTCAGTTCTTAAAATTTCTTCAACCTAATCAACTTGGTTACTTAACCAAGTTGATCACTTTGATATCATAATTACCATAGGTATTTTATAGAAGTTAAGAATTTTGTTATAAAACTCATCTCCTTTAAATTTATATTGAGCTAAATTATTTAGAGTATCAAACATGGCCTCAACTACCCATTCCACTTTGGTGATAGTTTACTTTCGTAAGATGGATTTATTTTATTATTCTAACTTAGTTGTCCTTTATTGTATCATTTTCACCAATTCAATGGCCACATCACCATCAAAAATTTACTTTAAGAAATTTACCAATAAACACCCTTTCTTTGTCCATGTGTTTTATCATTATAGGACCAACCTCTTAGTGAAGTGACTTCACTTTATATCCCTTGAAATAAGTCCCTACTATTGGCACTTTATGAATAGTTGTATACCATCTAGGTTTGGATTTTGACACATACTTAACACTTGGCACACTTGGCCCTTAAGTAACTTACTTCCAAGTGTTATCTTGTCATGCAATCTATATATTATGAAATTGAAATATCACATCTTGACTATGGGGCATGATTGACTTCCAAATGTAATAATGTGATAGGATTACATTATCATGAGATTTATAAAATAATAGAAGACTCAAAAGGTTTTGAATGGATGCCACATTATGTGTTATGATTGAGTCATAGGGTCAAAAAATTTAAAACCTCTTCATAAGTTGGAACTCCATGACTATGTGATAAGGCAAAAAATCCCATTGGGTCATGTTTTTAATCATATTTTCAAAGGTGAAAAGATGTATGGTAAAGTCTGGAACTTATGTGACTGAGTCACCAATGCATGTGACATTGTCATGTGCCATTTTAAGCTTAGTTAGTGTTGGATTTCCTACCAAATAGAAAGGTGACCTAGTTATATCAAATCCCTCACAATAAACTTTGAAATAAACATGGAACATATTACAAGGCCCTTCAAGGTATCTCCTAGGAGATACCTTCAAAGAAAATTCCAATTGTGTGCATGTTTAATGTATCTATGAGGAGACCCATTCAAATTACTACAAGGCACTTAAAATTATCCCCTAGGGGATACCTTGAAATAAAATTCCAATCATGTGCATGTTCAAAGTATCTGCTAGTAGAACCCTTGAAGGTACTAGAAGACACTTCAAGGTATTATTGAAAGCTATCATTGATGTTAATAAGGATCAATAAGGTTAGACTTGTCTTTGATGTAATATGCTTGAGTTGATTGATGTCAAAGGAAATTTATAGGTCAAGTGTCGGTTCACAAGAAGGTGGCTATGATTATTGGTATGAGGTTGATTATTTGAGATTACTAGTGTGGCTTTGAGTGACCCAATGGAGTATCTTTTAAAGCATAGTGAGGTATGGTGAAATGAGTGGATAAAAGTATGTGGAGTTCATTGAGTAAATGTAAGTTTCAAATCTTTTTTGAAGATATTTAGAGCCTCATAAGTTTAGAGAGAAAATGTATTCATGTCTTATGTGTTTAAGAAGGCTAGTTCAATCTCGGGTAGTGACCTATATGGTTTACGGAGACTTGGTCAAAGGATAATGATGGGATATGTTGTGTATCCTACCTAAGATGTCTTGAGGTGAGTATTAAGCTTCAAAATGTGTCTTGAATATCTCTAAGTGATATAGTGCCTAATAGGTATGTTTAATAGACTAATTCTTAAGTATGAATATGGCTTGTAGAGGCATGATGATGATGATGATGATGATGATGATGATGATGATGATGATGATATGGATGTGTATGAGCCTTAATATTTTAAATAAAGTGTTAGATAATGTGATAAATGTGCTGAGTTAGTCACATGGCTCTTAGAGTGAGCTAAAGGGGTAAGTTCTTCTTTAGTTGTCTTCTCATGGACCTAGTCTTAAGACCTTAGGTGGTAGAATGAAGTATCATGATCAGGTTTAGAGGATTACGACCTCATGTGATCTTGTATTTAGGTTTTAAATGTTGTTTCAATTATTTTGGTGAATTTTGAGGTCTTGAGTTGAATTATAAAGCATGAAATTGAGTTTGAAGGTCTCTTATGTGTGCAAAATGAAGAGATAAAAACTCGAAAAAGCTTTTATGATGCTCATTGGCATGTGTAATGTATGTATGGGGTCCTAAGTAGTTCATGGTAGTTTTTAAGGGTTCTAGGTGTATTTTTGTAGCATTGGTTTTGGATTTGAAGGGTAATCCTTTATGAATGATTACGAAGAAAGCAAATTGGTTTTTAGTGCCTTAAAAGCCTAAGTTGAACCCAATGATAGAGATATGGTTTATCAATGATAAAAATGATTTTTAAAGGTTATTATGATGATTTGATATTATATTCAACTCTCTCAGTCACCTCAAAGTGGCATTGGTTAGAGAGAGAAGAGTGAAAATGGTCAATTACATGCATATTTATAAAGAAGTCTGTGTAGTTCTCAAAAGTTACATTTATTAGAAGAAGTGAATGGATAAAAGTTAAATATTGAGAATTATATATTATTAACATGGTGTTTTATGAGTATGTTATATACTTTAAATATGTTAAACTAGTCATGGAAGTTGACCTATAGCTAAAAAGGTCTTGTGAGGAAGATAGTGAGAAAAATAGGTAGAAGTGGGAATGAGATTAGGGATGGATAAAATTGCATAGCATTGTTAAATAATGCATTTAACACACATCCATATTGGATAGAATATTTTTATATTCCTATATATAAGTAGAAAGGTGTTTTCAAATTAACCTATCTAACATTGTGAGGTTTGTATACAATGAAGACATGAGATTGGTCTATAAGACCAATATTACTATTTGAGCCTATAATATATCTATTTTAAGTTGATATGAGGATGTTAAAGGATAAAATAAACCCATTGTAGTTCATGAGAGTGAATACATATGTGTTGGAACACAAATTCATCAGGACTATGTTTTTTAGGGATTATGGTAATTTTTTGTGTGTTAATAAGATTGATGTTCCTGAGTCATTATGAATAGTTTACAAGTGTTTCAATAATATGATAGTGTTATATATATATATATATAATTGTATCATTTTTTTCTTTATTATTCAGAGTAAGTGATATCTCAAGGGTTGGAGGTCTAAGTATGCATGACTAGTTTATAAGGTATTTTGATAGACTTGAGTAGATGAGTGAAGAGTTATTCCTGAACCATTATATCTTGAGAAGAGATATAAAAATCATGTGGTGATGTTATATAGATATAATGGGATAATATACATGCATATGGAGTGTTGGAAAGTGCATATATAGATGTTTGAAGTCAAATTGCTAATGATAGGGTTTTGAGCAAATTAGATGTTCAAAGTGATCTTTTTGAAGAGGTATTTCTCAGTATTTGGAGCTTGAGTGATGGATTCTAATGAGTTTTATTATGAAATTTATGTCATGAAGTTTATATCCATATGTGTATTGTTTCTAGAGTGTGTTTCTACAGGTTCTTTGAGCTTCATCTTTGAAGACAGTATTTTTGGGGTAATTAGGCCTAATAGGTCTTTAAGGCCTCATAGTGATTTTAAGGTGTGAGTGAAGGATTTGTGAATTCTTGAGTATGATAAGGTTATTTAAGGTTCCATATAAGTGTTTTAAATTTTTTAGTTCTTTGATGAGGTCCATCTAGTCTATATAGGTTCAAGTTGTTCCATGGAAAGGTTAGACCTAATTGCAATTAGGTCTCTAGTAGGCCTACAAGAAGAAAGAAGTCTAAATGAGTTTGGATGACATAATGGTGATATTATTTTAAATGGTTAGTATGTGTATCATATCCTAATACATTTTTTTATTGACCATAGTGGATTAGTGTTTATTTCAACTAAGAGTGTGAGTGATCTAGTGGTTTCTATAAGAACAAGGCCTAATAGGCCTATTTAGACTTAGTGTGTGATTTGATTTTGAAGCAAATGAAATAGAAGGCTAATGAGGAATGAGAGGTATTATATTATATTTAAATAATAAACAAAATATTTCATGAATGTCTAATAGTGTTTTTGTAGGTGATGAGAGCATGATATTATAGTATATGAGGGTTATTTGAATGAAGTAGAAGAAGGGTAGATTTGCTTGTTTGAAGAGGAAGTTTGAGTGGGTTGAAGGATTAAGATATCAATGATGTTTTATGATATGATTATAAATCTAAATGTGTTGATAAGGCTTGATATATCAATGATGTGTTCCTAATATGATTAGAGGACAAAAGATTATATGATAGAGAAGAACAAAGATTTCATCATCAGTTGTGAGAGGGAAAAAAGAGCAAGGTGGAAAATTTTAGAGTGTTGATTAAGTGGGTGCTTGATCATCAAGGTGGTTGTATCCTCCTAGTAACTTGGTGCTTGACAAATTTTATGGGTTGGTGCTCCTTATTAGTTTGGTGCTCAACTAAATTTTATTCATGGTATTATAGGACAAGTTGTCTAAGTTTTGTTTCAATGGGTTTTATTCCCCATGAGGGTTTCCCACATAGCTCTTATGTTCATGGGATGTGTTCTTATGTTTCATTATTTATATTAGTATGCTTTCATTTGTGATGTTTCTAGATCAGTTGATATTTCTTGGATGGTTAATGTTCATTTTATGGATGACTAACTATGATAATCAAAGAAAAGGAAATGGTTTAAGGGCATTAATTCACCCCCCTCTTAGTGGCTATGCTTCTAACAATTGGTATCAGATCAAGTCCTTTGGAGTAGGCCTAAAAGCCTAAAGGAGATTCTAAAAAGCAAATGTATGGATAATTATCAAGTTCAAAGTTATATTTTTGAGTGTGATTATGATAACAATGAAGATCACTTCATAGCAAAAGCTAAATATGTAAGATAAATTATGAAGAGTCTTGGAGGCTAGCCAATGTCATCTAAGTTTTATGTTAATAATGTTTATAATTGTGATAATTGTGATCAAGTTGGAAATGGAGTTATAATCTTGGATAGAGAGGCATATTGTTAAAATTAAGAATACATCATGTGTGATGAAGAAGTTTTCTATGACAGTGAAGGAGAAGCTGAAGTGGATTTTGAAGCTGAGCTCTTAAGTGCCCTAGAGGATTTAAAGAATAAAAAGAAGAGGAAGCATGAGTTGATATATATGGTCAAGGATCTCAAAGAACATTTATGTATCTTGAAGAGTGATATGGTCAAAGAAGCCAAAAGAGATGATATGACTATTCAGGATTTCAAAGATATGTTAGGGGTTGCTAATGCAAAGTTTAGATCAAAAGAGGTTGAGTTTGACCAATTGATGATAAAGATATTTTACATGAAGGAGATTAAGGAATTAAATAAAGTATTCCATCATGAAATTAAACATAAAGAGACATATCAAGCAACCCAATGTAATAAGGTATGCAAATTTATTTAATGGCTATTTTTTCTCATGTATCCAGTTTGGACATAAAGCAAGAGAGTGTAGATTAGTCTCAAGGGATGGCTTATTTCATAAGCATTGGAGGAGGATAAATCAATCAAAAGGTAAGGATAGTTGTGTTTTTTTCTATAGTTGTCAAAATGTAGGACACATTGCAAGATTCTATCCTAAGAGTGTTAGAAGGCCCTCAAGTCATATCAAAGCATATGGAGCTCCTAGATTTCATTAAAAGAGAAAACATATGTATTAAGACCTAAGACAGTTATGTATGATCAATTTAAACCCAAGAGTTATGATATTTTTTTTGTTATGGTAGAGCAACAAGCAGTTATGGAGGTATGTCAAAAATATTTGTTATCTACTATTGTTGATCAAATAGTCAAATATAAAAATAAATATGAAAATGTGGTCAAGCCAAATGATTTAGTCAAACCTAAGAGTTTTCTAATAGGGGAATATCAGTCTCATGATTGCAAGATGGTTTTGAAAAGTGGATTAGAGATCTGGGAATCTCCTAAGTTCATGGTGTTATAAGAGCCCTATGGAATGGGGATTTTGTTAGGCTTCATGGAGACATTCTTCAATTAGTTAAAGATGGTAATGGAATATGATAAAGTATCTTATCCACTCCAAGAGTTATGTTTCAAGTTTGTATGTATTAAGCAGTGATGTATTCCAAGAAGCTATAAAGATTCATAGTTGAAGTTGTCATTTAGAGCTAGAAAATGGTGAAAGATCTGAGGTTGACATCAGGTTTCTAAGGTCAAAGTGTTAAAAATTGGTATATAAGATGTTTTTAAGGTCCATATTGAGAGGTAAGCACAAGTCTATTTTGTGTTGGTTGTTGAGTTTTTATCTATGTTAAATTTGGTGTCAATATACATGACTTATATTGAAGATGGTTTGAGAATTATATTGATTTATATGGTAATATTAATTTGTGAATAAGGGAAGTTTCTTCAGGTGGTATCAAAGGGAAGTTTATTCAGTTGGTGTTAAGGGAAATTTGTTGCATGTGTCTCTTTGTCATTAGTGTCAAAGAGGAAGGCTAGTTCTGAGGGAGATTGATCAATTTGAGAGAAGTATTTGTTTAAGAACAAGAGCCTACTTTTTGAATTTGATTTTAGTTAATGCTAGGAGTATGATGGCTTAGTGAATCATCTTTTTATTTGGGTTATCTAAAGGTAATTTATTGATAAAGGTCATATATTTCATAAGTTCTAATGGAGAAGCTTAGGTGGTGGACTGCCAAGAAGGTATGTTGTAGTCCTAAAGATAAGTCAAAGATTAGCAAGAGATTGATTCATATCATTCATGTCAAGGAAGATGAATGTTCTTATTTCTAAATTCCTTTGAAGAAGGTAGACATGGTCTTAAGGGGAGATCTATGTTCAAGAGTTGTCTACTTCAATAGATATGAGATTGAGGTGAGTTTTTGCTAGTATCTCATTGGTGATTATTGTGCATATGTCCAAGGATTTCTTAGTAGCTTGTTGGTATTACAAAGAGGGATAAATTTTGGTTATAGAAGACCCTTTGTCATTAATGTCAAAGTGGGAGAAATTTATTAATGGTCAAAGTTTCTGTGGGAGAAATTTTTTGATGAAATTGTTAAGTTTGAGAGAGAAGCATCTTATTAAGAGTAATCTAGTTTGAGAATGATTAGTTCATTTTTGGTTTTCCATCATTGATAAAGGGGGAAATTATTGAAATTTGTAAATTATGTCATGGGTTTCTATACTATCATTGATGTTAATAAGGATGAATAAGGTGAGATTTTCATTTGATGTCATATACTTGAGGTAATTGATGTCAAAGGAAGTTTGAGGTCAACTATTGGTTCACAATAAGGTGTCTATGGTCATTGGTATGAGGTTGATTATTTGAGATTGCTAGTGTGGCTTTGAGTGATCTAATGGAGTATCTTGTGAAGCATAGTGAGGTATGGTGAAATGAGTGGATATAATTATGTGTAGTTTTTTGAGGTAGTGTAAGTTTCATGTCTTTGGTGAATATATTCAAAGCTTCATGAGTTTAGAGTGAGAGAAATTGTATTCATGTCTTGTGTGTTCAAGAACGCCAATTCAGTCTTGGGTAGTGACCTATATTGTTTAAGGAGACTTGGTCAAATGAAAATGATGGGATATGTTTTGGATCCTACCTCAGATGTCTATAGGTGATTAATAAGCTTTGGAAGGTGTCTTGAATATCTCAAAGTGATATAGTGCCTAGTAGGTCTATTTGATAGACTAGTTCTTAAGCATGGATATGGCTTGTAGAGACATGATGGTGGTGATATGTATGTGTATGAGATTAAATTTGTGAAATGTAGTGTTAGATCATGTGAGAAAGGTTTTTAGTCAGCCACATGACTCTTAGAGTGAGATAAAGGGGTAAGTTCTTCTTTAGTGGTCTTCTCATGGACCTAGTCTTAAGACCCTAGGTGGCATAATGAGATATCATGATCAAATTTGGAGGATTGTGAGATAATGTGATCATGTTTTGAGGTTTAAAATGTTTTTAAAAGTATTTTGGTGTATTTTTAGGTCTTATTTTTAAGGATAAATTATGAAAATGAATTTGAAGGTCTCTTGTGTGTGTAAAACGAAGAGATGAAGACTCGAGAAGGATTTTTTTATGCTCTTTGGCATGTGAAACCTATGCATGGGGTCATAAGAATTTCATGGTAAATATGTAAGGTTAATATTTTTATTTTCATATCATTATTTTTGGATTTTAAGTGTAATCATTTATGAATGATTACTGAGAATAGAAGCTAGTTTTTCGTGCCTTAAAACCCTAAGTTGAACCTGATGATATAAATATGGTTAAAAAGTGATAATAATGATTTGTAAAGTTTATTATGATGATTTTATCTTGGATTAAATTATTTTATTCACCTAAAATTCATTTTTTTTAGAGAGAGAAGAGATAAAATGATCAGTTACGAGCATATTTTTAAATAAGTTTGTGTAGTTCTCAAATTTTGCATTGACCAAAAGAAGTGAATGGATGGAAGTTGAAGATTGAGGCATATTTATTATTTAAATGATGGTTTATCAGTAGTTTATAGACTTAAAATATGATAAATTTGTCATGGAAGTTGACTTATCACTAAAAAGGTCTAGTGAGGAAGACAATGAGAAAAACAAGCAGAAGTGGGAATGAGATTAGGGATGTGTTTCCATGTATTAGAGATGGATACAATTCTATAGGGTTTTTGTTAAATACATATAAAACACATAAATATTGGATATAATATTTTTATATTCCTATATATAATCATAAAAGTGCTCTCAAATTGACTTATCTAACATAATGATGTTTGTATACAGTGAACACATAAGATTGGTCTATAATACTAATATTGATATTTGAGCCCAAAATATTTTAATTTTATTTTTATATTATGATGTTTCATGATAAAATAAACCCATTTGAGTTAATTATATTTAATACACAATTTTTAGAATGTAAATTCATCAGGACTATGTTTTTAATATATTATGGTAGTTTTCTATGTGTTAGTAAGATTGATGTTCTTGAGTCATTATGCACAGTTTGAAAGTGTTTAAATAATATTATAATGTTATAAACATATCATTATATGATTTTAATTATTTAATATTCATATTAATTTTTATCTCAAGGGTTGGAGTTCCAAGTATGCATGACTGGTTTCTAAGGTGTTTTAACAGACTTGAGTAAGTTGAGTGGAGAGTTGTTCTTGAACCATTATATCTTAAGAAAAGATATTAAAATAATGTGGTAATATATATATATATATATATATATATATATATATATATATATATATATGGGATATTATAAATTAATTTGGTGTGTTTTAAAGTTCCTATACTGATATTTGAGGTCAATTTGCTAATGACTAGTTTCTGAGCAAATTGATAGTTTAAAGTGAACTTTTTGAATAGGTGTTTCTACATATTTAGAGCTTAAGTGATGGAATATAATGACTTTTATGATGACCCTAAGGTATTTAATTTTACATAAATATGTTTATTATTCCTATAATGTATTTTTATATGTTTTTTGAGCTTCCTATTTGAAGATAATGTTTTGGGGGTAATTACGGCTAATAGGTCTTTAAGGACTTATGGTGCTTTCAAGGTGTAAGCAAAGGATTTGTGACTTGTAGATATTTTATAAGGTTATTTTAGGTTTCCATATAATTTTTTAAAATTTTTGAGTTCTTTTGTGAGGTCCATTTGGGCCATAGAGGTCCAAGTTGTTCCATGGAAAGGATAAACCTAATTGTGTTTAGGTCTCTAGTAGGCCTAAAAGAAGAAAGAGTTCTAAGTGAGTTTATATAACCTAGTGGTGAACTTATTTTGATTGATTAATAACTATAACATATCATAAGACATGTATTGTGATTGGACCTAATGGATTAGTGTCTTGGCTAACTAAGAGTGTGAGTGATCTAGTGGTTTGTATAAGAACAAGGTCTAATAGGCCTATTTTGATTGGGTGTCTGATTAGATTTTGAAGTGAATGAAATAGAAGGTTGTTGAGGAGTGATAGGTGTTGAATACCATATAATTAATGTACTTAATTTTCATTAAGTTATAATAGTGTTTCTATAGATAATGATAGCATGATATTGTAGTATACGAGGGGTATTTGAGTGAAGTAGAAGAAGGGCAGATTTGTTGAACATTGTCATTGATTAAGGGAGAGTTTGTTATAAATTATCATTTAGTATTGATACTTCATGTTTAATGTTATCATTGATGTAAAAGGTTATTATTAATATTCATGGTTATTTCATTTATGCCAAAGGCTCTTGTGAAAATGCTTGGTCAAGTAAGCCTTGAGGTATATATATGAATTAGTTCTAATCCTACCATAATGAGTGTTGTTATTGTGATGAAATAATACTATTTGAACAATGTTATAATGTCAGGATTAGTCAAATCATTGATAAGTATCATGAGTGAGTACAGGTCAATATATCAAATTTAAATCATCTCATAATTCTTTGTTTATACCTTGTGAGATGGAATTTGTAAGTGGCATGATGAAATGAGTGAGCTTCGAATAAGAAACTATGTGCTCTTAATATATGTGCAAGTAGTTATGAAGATGCTCCAAATGAGAAAAAAATATGAGAATTATTTGAAAAACACTTGACATTGTTTGATCATGAGAGAGATTGTTCAAGGCTATACATGAGGTGTTGAGGACCTTGAAAATGATAATAATTTTAGCTCCAAAGATGCTAAGAAGATCCTAGTTAAGCTTCAAACATATGTAAGTAGCTCTGAATAAGTTATTTTTAAATTTTAAAAAAGAGTGATTGTATAAGGTTGCTTGAGAATACACAAGAGACATTCAAACATGGAAGAGTTTTAAGGTGAAGTCTATAGTGTTCCTAGAAGGTCTGATTGAAGCCATAATAAGACTTGTAGGTCAAGGCTTAAAAAGAAAGAAGAGAGAGAGGTGGTCATATGACCTAAAAGGATAAATTTTAATTAACATGGATGAGTAGGTGAACATTTAAAAAGGTGATTCAATTTATTTTTAGTATGTGCATGAAGTTTTAGGTCTTGGTTGCAAGAAAATGGCAAAGTTCCCAAAGGGTGTCTACAAAATGTCCAAAGGATAATTATAGATTTGAAGAACACTTACACAACTCCCAAAGGGAACTTTAGGAAGGTGGACAATTTCAATATTTATAAAGGGAACTTTTAATAGATCAAAGGACCATTCTAAAAGTTTTAATGGAATTTTTATAGGGTAGGTACCCTTAAATTTTTTTTTGAAGTGTATGTTCAAGCGTTTGAAATATTCTTTCGATAAAATTTTTTCATGGCAAAGGTCAATTTCCTTTGGATATTTTTCCAAAGAAAATAGTTTTAAGGAATTGAATTTCTTCAAGAGAAGTACTAAGGTTAGTTTATACAAGTAAATTATTTCAAAAAAAATATTAAAAACAATTGTCCTGATAAAGGCAAAAGAGCTAAGCACCCAATTTTTTATCAAGAGTGTAGAGGTTAGAATCCTTCAAGAGAATTGATTGGAAAAATTTATTATGGGAAAATAGTGACAAATAAAACAAGGAGGCCAAAGACAAAGACCCAGACAAAATTGCCATAGAATAAAGTCCCTAAAAGAATATTTCTAAATTATAGGTGACAGTCTCATAGACATTTTTGACTAGCACACAAGTGTCAAATTTAAGCCACAATAGGCAATTGTTGGGATTAAAATGTTTGGAATGGTTGTGAAATCATCATTTTTAATCCTTGTGAAGTATTTGTTTATTTCTAAATGAGGTAGACCCAATAACATGCACTTATTTAGAGTGAGATGATTCGATGGTACATGATCAAGGCTGAATAGTCAAAAGGGACTTATGAAGTTCATGGGGAAACCAAGTGGCATACCCTTGGGGGAAAGGAAGAGGAATTATCCAATCATGCTCCAAACCTCAAATAATGTTTTGATGGAGCATATTTACTTGCCTATCTAGATCTGATAGTGAATGGCCAAGGTTGAAAAGTTAAAGATCTCATAGGCAAATGCAAGAATGATAGGTGGCATAGTTATGTGCCATAAGGTTATAACTCAAACATATCATTGTAGGATATATGGATTGTGTGTGCTCGAGAGATGAATATACAATGGTGTGATCTAGGATAGACTTTTCAAAGCACCAGAGGACGTGACAAGTATCCAAACTAGAGCCATTAGTCACTCTTAGGGATATGCAAATCCCCAGTTAGATCTAAGGTGGAATGCCAAGTGTCAATATTTGTTAAGCTTTGGTTTCAAAGATAAAATTGATGGTTATTTTATAGACATGGAAATGGTTTTATGAGTAGAAGAATGTCTAATTGAAAATTCAAAAGTGAATATTTCTAATCATGATCATAGATCATTCTAGTTTCATGTCCCAATTGGATCGACTCCCAAGCCATCATTATAGGAAAGTATTTTCAAATAAGTTTCATATGTGGAAAAAATTTGTATGGATTTCAAATGATTTTCTCCCTCCAACTATTTAAGTGAATGATCAAGAGATCTTTAGGTGGTTCCACATCAAGGCAAAATCTATTTGTCTCCTTAAGTGAATATCCTCCTTGCAATCTTATGTGAAAGGCATTTTTAAGCCAAAAGATCAAATGATATGATCCATGTGGTTGCAAGTCCTCATCATTATTTGTGAAGGTATTTGAATAATTATTTATCTTAAAAATTGATGAATATCTTAAGTGTATAAAAAGGGATTTTTTGGGTAGAAGCATCTTGATGAGATTGGAAAAGTTCATTATGAAATTTTTGAAAATTGTAACCCATGGTCCCATATTTTGAAAGGATTGAAAATGTATAAATAGAAGTCTTCTCTTTTATTTCAAGGTTTTTAGCTATTATTGTCTATAAATTGATATAGGTCATTTTTAGGCATCCTCTTTCCCAAATTTTAAGTTCTATAGGAATTTTTATAGGATCAACTATTCTCTATATACTTTGTCTTGCTTGCTAAGGTGGTTGCATCTGTATAGCCAATAGCAAGCTTTGAGAGCATGTTTATGTCTCCCTTGTCAAAGGAGTAGTCTCACCATGCTTATCCCCATGGAAACATTCTAAAGTGTTGGTGTCTGTAATTTTTATTTTCAAGTTACTAAAAAACATTTGTGGTTCTCCACTTTAGTTTGCTAATGAAATGCAATAATATGTTTTACAAGTTCTATAGATTGGATATGTAGTTTGTGTTCATTACTAGTTATCATTTTGAGCATGTAATTAGGTTATAAATCCCTTTATATAGTTATATTTAGAAATTCATTATTGAATACCTTTTAAGGACACCCTAGGTTCATGAATTTAGCAAGAGAAAGTATTTGAGATTCTATTTTTAGTGTATATCTTAATTTCTTGATGATTATTTGGTGTTTATAATTATCTTGTAGTTGAAATGTTTTTTGTGTCTTTAGTAAAGAACATTGTCATGAAATATTACTAAATACTTTTTTGTTTATAACCCACCAACACACCACACTCCATTCTATAATCAACTATAAATTTGTCCTACCCTATCGTACCCTATAAATAACACACTTAATTGCATATTATAATTGTTACTTTCCCTAAAAATGCATAAGATTTTGCTTATTTAGAATGTGTTTGTAGTTTAAGCATTAAACTATAGCATTAAAATCTATTGTTTAGTTATTTTTGTTGTTGAATATTTTATGAAATGAAGATTATAGTCACATTTTCATTTATCTTTAGTTGCTTGTGTATGACATAGAGTATTTGTGCATTTCATGTGACAACTTTTCATAGGTGAAGTGTTCAGATGTGGTCATGCTCTACTAATATTTGTTCCTTATGCCAATAACCCCCATGGAGATTGAATTATAAAATCCATCCATGTGAGAAAGCTGCCCCATAGGTTCTTTCACCTTGGTTTAAACAAAGCCAAAAGTACCAGGGAGATAACCATACCCTTTATAGGTGCTTCTCAATCATTATCTTAGTCTGGTCTATTCATGATGCTAAATTCTCCCCCATCCACAATGACATTCTAATGGGTTTCTCATCACTCTTTTCCATTTTTTTCAAGTGTACAAGGCTGATTGAAAGAGGTGTATAACTAGGAACTAGCACTCTTCTTATGCCTTTGCCAGGGATTAAATTGAAGTCTAGGTCACTTGTGATACCAGGGAATCTTGCAGAGAGTTGCTATCGTTTTAAATCTTTCTACCTATTGTACCATTTAGACTATCTTGGCCACCAACATCACAATACTCCACTTGGGGGCATGCTAGGATTTGAGGTTTGATAATTTGACTTCTACTATGTTTATTGTAAATAGCTATTAACATTACATGTTTGAGGGTGTCTCTTCCCTTATGAGTGTCTTTGTTCTTTATCTCATTTGGCTTCAACAAGTCTATTTTTAGTTCATATCACAACAGTTTGTAAACTATCTTATTCTACAAGTTTATTTGTAGTGGTGACTACTATTGTATCATCTAGTTTTAATAAACATTTGTGCCTATTATGAATATTTACTAACTTTTAGTTTTTAGCATCTCATTTTTCACAAAGTTGGAAGGACTTGTATCATATTTCAAAGGTGACCCATCTAAGCAATTTGTTCCACCCTTAGATCTTCCTCAAAGAAGAAGGGGGAAAGTCTAGAGGCCTATTAAAGGGAAAAGTTTAGATGTTAAATACTTTTGAGAGCTTGATAATCTTGAAATCTTTGTTAACCCCTAATTATTGAGGACTATCATAGCTTGTCTACTGATTTTGAGACACATAGTCTTGTTTATTTTCTATCTCCTTCTTAACTAGTTAAATCCCCTCCTAGATTTGATCCACTAAGTCCACCTCATTCATCCCCCCACTTCGTATCCCTTTGCCATTTGTTCTTGAACCTCACATTGAACCAATATTGAGGCATAGGGACCAAGTTGAAGATCAATGTCATGTATTCTATGTTCATATATTCTAATCTATAAATTTTGATGAGATGGAAGGCTATCCTAATGAGGTCCCAAATTAAGTTAGGAAATGACTCCCAAAATTCCAAAGGAATAATGTAGTGAGTGGTGATCAACACCTGAGGGCTTTTCAAAATATCATTGAAGATTATGAGGATGTGTGCATCAAATGTTTGTGCATATATTGGAGGAAGATGCTTGTGAATGGTTTAATTCCCTTCCTACTAGATGCATTGATTCATGGGAAGAGATGAAAAATGTTTTTAGAATTTAGTATGGTGCTAGGATTGATCCTAGGTTTCTCTTGGCTGAATTTGAAAATATCAAGAAGAATCCTAATGAGGTGCAAGACTTCAATACAAGGTTCAACAAGACTATGATGTAACTCCCTGAGAACATTAGGCATATCTATACATCATGCTTGATAAAGTATTATGATGCCTTTGATAAGAAGGTTGCATAATTATTGAGGGATAAGGCTCCTATGGTTGGCATTTAATATGGATATCTAAATTGAGAACATTATCAAGGCTATGGGAAATCCCTTAAACAAGTGGCTTGATGTAAATCTGGTAAATTTAGAAAAAAAATAGCCCATGAAGAAAACTAATTTGAAATAAATCGTTAAAAATTTGGATTTTTTTATCAAAGAAATGTCATACAAATTGGTTAGAGCTAAAAAAGGGGTCCCTTAGGTATCTGCTAGCTACGAACAAGCTACAAATCCAAATCAAACACAAAGGGTGCATATTTTCCACATTCAAGATAATGATAAAGGAAAGAGGCATACACATGAAGATAGAATGAAAATAAATCATACAAGGGCTGGAAAGGAAGTGCCTAATCATTTAAATGCCAAGGTAAATGTTGTAAATTCTAATTTAGACATTGATTGATGTGATAAATGCTTCCTTCCACACCCTCCATGTGATATTACTAAATAAGTAGATGAAAAGCCAGATGAACCTAAATATGCACCATCTTACTATGATATTTTTATGTTTTATTATAAAAAACCTCAAGATGAATTGATTTCCTCCATATAATTATTGACTGATGCTACATTTGATCAATTGTGGTGTGTTGTCGAAATGTAGAGTGTCCCAACTTTTAACTTTGCTTATGATGTTAATGTGTAACAAGAATGTGAATTTCTCATTCATGATTTTGATCTCTTGCAATCTATGATTATGAAGAAATATCTTAGGGGTAATCTATCAATTAAGGATAGGCAACTATTAATTAATGTAGTATTTTCCCAAAAAAATGAGCACAACTTCAGAAGTAGGCAACTAGGTGCTTCTCCTGAAGACATTACCCCTACAATTCCAAAGGTAGGGAATGCAAGAAAGGAAGTAAAGAAAGCTAAATCAGTCTAAGAAGCTTCCAAGATGTCACCTGTAACCCAAGCTATTAAGCCTAGAGGTGCTCTTGTTAGGATTAATAGAATGCCCATATTATCTAACATCTTTAAGGGTGGAAATGAGCTTAAACAAAATCCACTTTTGAAGGCTACTATCAGAGTTTTAGAACCATCCTAGACTACAAAATTTCAAACTTTAAGTGACTCTATTCTAGCTAAAAGTGCCATTACCCTTCTACCAAACACACGTCTTCCTCAATATAGTGTGTGTGATATGGCTCAAGTGTTGAGTCAAATAAAGATCATCATGCCACTTGTTGAGGTATTGTGAATACATAAACATAGGAAGAGGGCTTTTAAATATTTGGAATTTAGTGAAAGGTTAAATGTAAATGAATTTGAGTTACCCCAAACACCCCTAGAAGAAGTTGAAGAATTAAAAGAGGTTGTTAAACCTACTCTAAATGTCTATTTGGGGGCTAATCTTGTAGAGAGTCAACTAAATGTTGATTCATTTTATACAACTCTATTAATAAATGGTTTGGTTATTCACGACTTCATGTTTGAATCTGGTGTTTCTTGTAATGTGGTGCCCTTAGGTTGCCTCAATGAGCTTAAAGTGAAGGTCACATCAGACTTTGGCAAGTGTTATAACATGGACTCATAAGAGGTTCCAATTATTGGGAGAGTTAAGGGACTAGTGGTATAATTGGAAATTCATCCTAGAAAGTACTTTAAAATAGACATGGTGGTTGTAGACTACCCACCTAAATGGGGGATGTTGTTGTCACATAAATGGGCTACCATCATGGGTGGAAGTGTATAGATGGACCTTTCCTATGCCACCATTCCTTTGGAGGGTAAGATGGTTAGAATTTATAGAGAGCCAAAGATGTTACATGTGATTTAAGATCTAAAACATGCTCTCAATGAAGTGATGTACATAGACATTGGCCTTGGCAATTTTGTTGAGAACATTGATATTAACGAATAACCTATTGTTTTTTATGTATATCCTAACAAAGAA
This sequence comes from Torreya grandis, assembly GCA_037957365.1. Classification (NCBI taxonomy): domain Eukaryota; kingdom Viridiplantae; phylum Streptophyta; class Pinopsida; order Cupressales; family Taxaceae; genus Torreya; species Torreya grandis. Next base: position 289,345 of record JARHVA010006460.1, on the reverse strand, counting down.
TATGTAGTTTTAAAGATGTGATTTGATGGAGCTTGTTCCAATGTTGGAAATAGAGTTGGTTTTTTTTCTCTACCCCCAATGGTAAATGCTATCTGTTTTATTTTTAGCTTTCTTTTGAGTGAACTAAAAATACTACTAAGTATGAGGCACTCTTTCTTGGTCTACATATTTATCATGAATATAAATTCAAGTGCTTGATTGTTAAGGTTGATTTAAAGTTGGTGGTAAAGCAATTCTATAGTGTTTTTGCCATGAAAAATAAAAGATTGAAATAATATTAAAATGTTGTTTGGGACTTGTTGGAGTTCTTTGATGCATTCAATATTTTTTTATCATGATAGGAGTTCAACCAAGAAGCTAAAAAACTTGTAGGGCTAGGTGATAAATTTTAAATTGCAAATATGAGTCCTCATTGTCAATATCAAGTGGAGGTGCTTGTTATGCCTTCAATCCTATACAATGTTGATCATTGGTAGGTCTTTGACGATGATGAACAAAATAAGAGGTTTATGAACTATGAGCTTGAATTTCATGATAAACTCATATACTTGGAATATATGGTTCAAGTTTGTGATGGAAAGGACACTTTTTTTGGGAAAGCCATCATTTAGCTAAATATAAACACTATCCCAAGAGGACTAGTAAGTTTGGAGGCATCTTTTCATGGAATTGATATAATCAAGTTGAGAGAATAATTAATTTCAAAAGATGTAACTAAGTGTAGCTTTGGTTATTATGATAATATAAGGAACGATTGGCTAGGTACTCACTTAAGTGTAGCTGAGAAGAAAGATTACATGTAGTTACTAAGGAAATACAAAGAATACTTAGTGTGGTCTTATTTTGAGCTAGAATTATATAGGGAAGACTTGTTCTAGCATGCCATCCCATTATATATTGATATAAAAAATTTAAAGTAGAAATAATTCCCCCCATATTAGCCATGAAGATGTGGGATGAATTGAGGAACTTGAGAGATAGTGGTATCATTCAACCCATAAAGTATTCATCGTGGGTTACAAATCTAGTCCCTAGATAAAGAAGAATGGTGATATCTACTTGTGTGTGGATTTCAAGAATATAAAAAGACCTTATTTAAAATATAATTATCCCCTACCAAATATGCATAACCTAATACAAGGAATTACTAGTTTAGAGATGTTATCCACATTGGATGGCTTCTCAAGTTACAACCATGTTATGGTCAAATAATTTGAGAGGTCAAAGACTACATTCACCATACCATGGGGCATGTATGTATATATGAGTATGAATTTTAGGTTGATTCATGTTGGTGTGATGTTATAAATAGCTATGCATGTTGCCTTTGTAGGGATAATTAACTAGTTTATTTTTGTGTATCAGGACAATATCACTATGTACTCCAAAATAAGAGAAGAGAATTTAGAGCATCTAGAAAAGGTGTTGATTAGGTGTAGGGAATTTAAAATCTACCTAAATCATAATAAGTTATATTTTGGAGTATAGAAGGCTAAGCTGATAGGATATATAGTGTCCAAGGATGGTGTCATGATTGATCCTGAGAGGGTTGAAGCCATTGCCAATGTGTCTATCCTACAGTCCAAGAAAGGAATTTAGTATTTCATTGGACAAATTAACTTTGTAAGGAGGTTTATGTATAAGTTAATAGAGATTAATCTTCGTATTACTTCTATGCTAAAGAAAAATAGATCATTAAATGGGAGGATAAGGCCATGCAAGCATTTAGTGACATCAAAGGAGCTTTGAAGTTTGATCCTAAATTGGTGAGTCCTAATTACATGAGGTTGTTCCAAGTATTTTATTTTGCATCATATAATATTTTTGTTATTGTCCTATTGAAAAATAATGAAGATGGTCATGAGTAGCCCATAGCTTAATTTAGGAAAGCTATGCAAGGGCCTAAATTGACATACATTATTGTAGAGAAACAAGCTTTTGCTCTTTTTTAAAGGCAATTAAAACATTTAGGCTTTACATTATGAGTTCAAAGATTATTGTTTATGTCTTTCACACCATGGTTAAGGACATTTTAACTCAGACTGAAGTATCCATCAAGAGGTGTAGGTGGGTCAATAAGTTACAAGCGTATGATATGTATATCTAAACCACCAAGTTAGTAAGAGGGATGGGTCTAGCCAAGCTTATAGCTAAGACTAATTTATTATTTGTTGATGTCAACACTATTGTTTTTAATGTTGATGATTTCTTGAGTTGATTTAATTCTTCTCCATGGTATAAGGAAATTGTTTACTACTTAAAAAATCTAAATTGTCCCCTTGAATTGGATAAGACTCAAAGGAGGACTCTCAAACTTGTCTCTCAAAAATACCTCCTAACTAAAAATGGACTTGCATGGAGGAATCTAGATGGGTTGTCTTAAGATGCATTATATAAGAATAGAATTCTATCCTAATTGAAGACTTCCATAGTGGAGTTTGTCATGGTAATTTTACACCTAAATTAAAATCTCATAAAATTCTAATATTTGGTTATTGGTGGCCATAATTGTTTAAGGATGTTGCTTAGATGGTTAGAAGGTGTGAAAAGTGTCAGTGCTTTGTTAGGAAGATGAAAGATTTAGGTTCTCTTCCTTTGCATCCTATGATGGTTGAGGGCCCATTCAAATAATGGGGAATGGATTTATTTAGTGAAATAGTTTACTTATTAAGTGTTGGGCATAGATGGATATTAGTTGTAACTGATTACTTCACCACATGGGTTGAAGCAATCTCTACAAAGAAAGAAACACACTAGGTATTCATGGATTTTTTGTTAAATCAAATTATTGTATATTTGGTATTCCTATTAAGACAATTGTTGATAATGCCATGAGCTTCAAAGCTAAACCTTTGGTGGCATTATACAAAGACTATGGGATTGAACTAACTTATGTTTCCAACTACAATCCTCAAGGGAATGGGAAAGCATAATTAGGTAATAAAAACTTGCTCAAGATTATTAGAACTTTGGAAGAAAATATGAAAAAGCCTTATTGGCTTATAGGATTACACCTAAGAGAACTACAAGAAAAATCCCTTTTGAGATTTTTTATGGAGCTCAAGTATTTTTGCCTATGAATTTGTAGTTGTCAACCTATCAGTTCATGCAACTACTAGAAGATGATTAAAAAATAAACCACCATGAGAGTAAGGTTAACTAGATTATTTAGCTTGATGAAATTTGAAGACAAGCTCACAAAAGATGCCTCAAGTTCAAGGAGAAATTGAAGAAAATATATGATAAAAAGGTCACTCTAAAAAATTTTGAAGCAGGTGATCTAGTTTTACTTTGGGATGATAAGAATGAGGAGAAGGGTAAGCATGATGGGTCCCTATTCCATTGAATATCATATTGGGGAACATACCTTCTTATTAAGAAACTTGGATGGTGAAATACTAGAGCTACTAGTTAAAATCACTTCTTTGACTGACTCTGTAATCTATGTACCATATTGTATAGTGCTTTTTGCTTTGTTATTTTGTTTCTTTATTGCCTCTTTGATTTGGTATTTGTTTGTATAATTTCCCTTTATGTTTATTCTTGTGATTATTTTCATATCTTCCTGATCTATTTTTATGAGTCTGCCATGTTTTCCTAACATTTTATGAGTGTGTACTAAAAGTTGCTAAGTTTTGACTCCATAGCCTAATGGATTGGCACCTAGTCTTATGTCTATGGTTCTTTGCACACCCATAGTGGGTATGCATCCCTAGGTGAGAGCCAATGTTAGTACCTAAAATTTCACTAGAGGAATTGGGCCCTTATCTATATAAAATTTTATGTCCTTAACTAGATTTTTGTCTCCATGTATTCCTTTGGAAAGTCAAGCTCACATACATAATTTGCTAAGTCCTTTGTCTTGTCTTTGATTGGTGAAGGAGTTATTTTTATTATAATTTTTGGGCCTTTTATATAAACACAATATTCAATAGAAATAGGTCTTTGGACTTTTTTTCTTAGAATTCAATGTCTTATCGGTTTGGGGCTAATTGTTTTACAAAAGTTATGAAGGACTATTTAATTAATTTTAGGTTATTTGTTTCAAAAAATTTATCCATAGAAAAAATTCCAAAGGGCACTTGCCCTTCGAGCATTTTTCCCACACAAAAGGCCCAAAGGAATTGAAAGGTCATTTATTTCAGCCAAAGGTACTTTCTAAAAATCCTAAAGGGTGATTTTTCCTTTTTAAAATGTCTAAAGGATTATCTACTTCAACCATTTTTCCCTTGAAAAATTCCTGAAGGGTACTTTTAAAGGGCCATTTTTCCTTTACAAAATTCTTGAAAGGTGTCTACAAAATGTCCAAAGGATATTTGTGGATTCAGAGGACACATAATTCCTGAAGGGCACTTTCACAAGGTGGAGGACACTTTCAATAGTTCCAAAGGGTACTTTCAAGATATCAAAGGACCATTCCAAAAGTATGAAGGGAAATTTTGTACGGAAGGTGTCTTTAATTTTTTTTCAAAGGGTATGTTCAAGTGCTCAAAAGATTCTTTTGGAAAAAATGTTGCAAGGAAAAGGTCAATTTACTTTGGAAATTTTTCCCGAGAAAATAGTCTAAAGAAATTGCATTTCTTTGAGAAAAGTACTAAGGTCAATTTATGTGGGGAAATTATTTTAGATAAATTGTCAAAAATAATTGTCCCAACAAAGGCAAAAGAGTTAAGTACCAAATTCTTTCAATAAGAGTGTAGAGGTTAAATTCCTTTAGGATAATTGTTTGGACACATTTATTATAAGAGAATAGTGCCAAAGCAAACAAGGAGGCCAAAGATAAAGACTCAGACAAAATTGATGTGGAATAAAGTCACTAAAATAATATTTCTAAATTATGGGTGATGGTCTAATGGACATTTTTGATTGGTGTACAAATGTCAACTTTATGCCATGAAAAGTAGTCATTAGGACTTAAATGTTTGAAATGATAATGTGAGCATAATTTTTAGACCTTGTGAAGTAGTCATTTGTTTTCAAATGAGGAAGATCTAATGACACATGCTTATTCAGAGTAAAATGATCCAATGGTGCATGATCAAGGCTGAATAGTCAAAAGGGACTTAAGAAGCCCATGGGGTTGCAAAGTGACATACCCTTGGGGCCAAGGAAGAGGCAGTATCTAATCATGCTCCACACTTTGGATCATGATCTAATGGAATGTATTTGTTTTCTTGATCAGATCTAATGGCACATGGCCAAGGTTGAAAAGTCAAAGATCCTATAAAAAATGCAAGAATGACAAGTGGTGCAGCTATGTGTTATAAGGTTATAGCTCAAGTATCTCATTATAAGATCAATGGCTCACATGTGCTTGAGAGATGAAGATCCAATGGTATGAGCTAGGACAAAATTTTAAAATTACTAAAGGAGGTGATCAGTGTCCAAACTAGAGCCATTAGTCACTCTTAGAGCTATGCAGATGCCCATTTAGATCCAAGGTGGAATGCTAAGTGTCAATATGTGGTAAGATTTATTTTAAAAGCTAAAATTAATATTTATTTCATAGATGTGATAATTTTTTGAGTAGAAGAATGTCTAATTTCCAATTCAAAAGTGAATATTTTCAATCATGATCGTTAATCATTTTAGTTTCATGTCATAATTGGATCCACTCCCAAGCCATCATTAAAAGAAAGAATTTTAAAATAATTTGCATATGAGGACAAAATTTGTTTGGATTTCAAATTATTTTCTCCATCCAACTATGTAAGGGAGTGATCAAGGGATCTTCAGGTGGTTCCACATCAAAGAAAAATCTATTTGGCTCCTTGAGTGAATATCCTCCTTTTAGGATCATGCAAAAGACATTTTTTAACCAAAAGATAAAATGATGTGCTCTAGGTGGTTACAAGTCCTAATAATTCTTTGTGAAGGTAGTTGAAATAATGATTTATCTTAAAAATTGAGGAATATATTGGGCATAACCAAAGGCATTTTTTGGCTGGGAGCATCTTGATGAGACTGAAAAAGTTCATTACAATTTTTTTGAAAATTGTAGCCAATGGTCCCATATTTTGGAAGGATTGAAAATATATAAATAGAAGGCTTGTCTTTTTTATAAAAATTGTTGGCTATCAGTTGATATAGGTCATTTTTAGGCATCCTCTTTCCCTAAGTATAAGTTCTAGAGGAATTTTTCTATAATCAACTATTGTTTGTAGACTTTGTCTCTCTTGCTAAGGTGGTTCCATCTATATAGCCATTAGTAAGCTTTGAGATCATGTTTATGTCTCTCTTATCAAAGGATTAGTCTCACCATGTTTATTCCCATGATAACATTCTAAAGTCTTGGTGTCTGTAATATTTGTTTTCAAGTTACTGAAGAACATTTGTGGTTCTCTATTGTATTTTGTTAATGAAATGCAATAATATGTTTTTCAATTCCTATTTATTGGATATATCATTTGTGTTCATTAATATTTTTCATTTTGAGCATTTACGTAGGTTATACATTCCTATTATAGTTATATTTAGAAATGCATTATTGAATACCTTTGAAGGACTCCCTAGGTTCATGAATTTAGCAAGAGAAAGTATTTGAGATTCTAGTTTTAGTGTATGTCTTAGTTTCTCAAGGATCATTTGGTGTTTATCATTATCTTTCAATTGAAATGTTTTTTGCATCTTTACTAAGGAGCATTGTCATGAAATATAAATAAATACTTTGTTATTTAGAAGCTACCAACACACCACCCTCCATTATATAATCAACTACAAATTTATCTTACCCTATCATACCCTTCAAATAACATAACTTTTTTGCATATTATAAGTGTTACTTGCCCTAAAAATGCATAAGATCTTGTCTATTTGAAATGTGTTTGTAGTTTGAGATTTAAATC
>JARHVA010006460.1:90000-277500 GCA_037957365.1 Torreya grandis | reverse complement strand
AAGTCTAGAAGAATGTTGAAAAATATTTAATCTTGTGAAAATATGGATATCTGAGAACCTCCTAAGTTCATATTGTCTTAGATCCCTATGAAAATTGGGTGGCTCCTTTAAGCTTTATACAGACATTCTTTTATCATTAAAAGCATGAGGGTGTAGTCAAAGAAGGTTTCTTTTGAGAATATTCTAGGTTGTATATGTTGTAATAAAGGAGATGAAGATGGATATTATCCATTCTTATGTTGACATCTTTGTGGTTTAAAGTAGTAGTATGATGAGAGATCTTAGACTGGTATCAGGTGTTTAAAGTCAAAGTGCATAAAATTGGTATATAATAGGTAAGCTTATGAAATTTATTTGTTATGAGTAATTAATCTATATCTATGAAGACAAAGGGGGAGTCCCTGTTTCTATATTTGGAATCTAGTATGGGTTACCTTTTATGTATTCAAGAGTTTTATCTTCTTTGGCCATGTCAAGAAAGGTATGTGATCTTGAGTTCCTATTTCTTAGAAAGAAGATATGTTTGGTCTAAGGGGGAGATTGGTAGCTCTATTTTTTGTGACAATAAAGTGATTTATTTTTGATATACATGGAGTTAAGGAGAGATTGTGTCTGAGATGATTCATAGACTCTATCTATTGAGATTTTTATGAATCAGTTGGGAGAGTGACTTGATTGATAATTTTTTGAGAGTGGTTGTCATTAGTGGTTGCCATAGTTTCTAAATATTATGTGCCATCTAGTATCTTTGAGAGATAGTATCAACTCACAGGGAAAAGAGTATGGTTTCAATAGTTTCAGATGATCTTTGATGTCCAATGCTAATAGAATCATGGTGGATGCATGGTTTAAAGGGGAGATATTCAAGTAGGTTATCTGAGATTGATCTATGTTGAAGTGGTTCTGTAATTTGAGTTCATTTTGAAAGAGATGATAGTTATGGAAGAACTTTATCATTAATGTCAAAGGGGGAGAAAGATCAAAAAATGAAAGAAAAGGGAGAAATATGAGAAAGATAAAAAATATGATAAAATTAGAAAGATCAGAAAGGGAGAAAGAAAAGACAAAAACTAGGTATGACATATGATTTCCATCAAGAGTGGTTGATAGATTTTTTTGAGTATGTTTTACATCAATGATAAAAGGGAATATTGTTGAACATTTTCATTGATTAAGGGAGAGTTTCTTTTGCATTATCATTTATTGTTGAGCTTTGATATTTAATGTTGTCATTGATGTCAAAGGTTCTTATGAATATGCATGGGTATTACATTAATGTCAATCTAATATCATTGATGTCAAAGCTTCTTGTGAAAATGTTTGGTCAAGTAAGACTTGATGTATGTATATGAATGAGTTATGTTGATAGCATAATGAGTGTTGTTGTTGTGATGAAAGATACTATTTGAAGAATGTTCTAATGTTAGCATTAGCAAAATCATTGAGAAGCAACATGAATGAGTATAGGTCAGTATAGAAAATGTAAATCGTATTTTAATTCTTTTTTAATACCTTATGAGATGTAATTTTAGGTGGCATGATGAAATTAGTGATCTCCAAAGAATAAATGATGTGATCTAAATATTTGTGTAATTAGTTCTAAAGATGTTTTGATTGAGATATAAAGATGAGAACGATCTGAAGAACACTTGATAGTGTTTGAGCATGAGAGATATTATTTGAGGGTGTACATGAGGTGTTGAAGACCTAGAAAATGATTAAAAAGTCAACTTTGAAGATCTATATTTGTAGCTCTAAAGATCTTGTGAAGATCCCAATCAAGCTCTAAAGATCTATAAGTAGTTTCAAAGAAGTTCTATTGAAATTCTAAAGAAGAGTGAGTTTATGAAGTTTCTTGAGAATACACAAGAGACACTAAAACATAAGATAATTTCAAGGTGGAATTTATAGTGTGGATAGAAGTTTTTATTCAAGGTATAATAAGACTTGAAGGTTAAGGCTTAGAAAGCAAGAAGAGAGATGGTGGTCATATGAGGTAACATGATTAGTTTCATTGACATTGGTGATTAGGTGAACATTTATAGATTTGAGTCAAAATTTTTTAGTATGTGTATGAAGTTTTATGTCTTGGCTTGCAAAAAAAAGGATTGAAAAGTATCTCAAGGTTTTTCAAGTGCATAAAATGAAGATTTGTCTACCCAAGAATGTTTTCTCAATGCTCATTGTCATGTGTAGCATCTACATGAGAACCTAATTTATTCATGGTAGATGAGGAAAGGTTTTGGATCAAAGTTTTAAGCATTGGTTTCTAAAAAAAGGAGCTAAGTTTTATGAATGATCGTTAAGACTGAAAGATGGTCTAAACCATCATAAAACCCTAATAGTGAACCAATGTTGAAGATATTTTTATAAAGAGCTCATAATGGTTTGATATGATCAAAAAAGTGATTGGATGTTGAAGTGAAATTTCTCAAGCATCTTAGGTGTCATTGGTTTCTTAGGTGAGTGAGAAGACCCTATAGGAATATACTTGTCTTTCAAAGATTTGTAGTAACAGATAGAGTTGACTGAGTCAAAGTTGCTAAGTGGATGAATATCAAAGTGTGACACTTTTAGTTTTTGTTAATAAAAGTTTATATATATGTTTTATATCTTATTTCTAAAAATTTATTGATCTAAGTTGGCCAATAACTAATAGACTTAGTGGTGTAAATAGTAATGAAATCAAACACAAGTGAGAAAATGTTTTTTGATGTGTTTTCTTGTAAGAATGATGCATTAAAATTCATGATGATGTTGTTTAGGTATTTAATGATCTATCCATGCATTTCATAATCTTGTAATTATTTTTAATAGGTTGAAACATTAAATCCAAAATGGCTTATTTGCCTAAGTAGAGTGTGTGAGAGAGAAGGTTAGCAAATTGGTCTATAAGACCAATAGTTTTCATTAAAACTCATAATATGACTAGTTGAGGTTGATATATAGATGTTATAATATCTTTTTTAGGCATTTAAATACCTTGAAAGTATTCAATCATGTGTTAGATGTTCATTTTTCCTTGAATATGTTTTGGAGTCAGTTGGCAGTTCTAAGTGATGATCTTGCAAAGAAGTGTTTGAGCCTGTTTACCCTAAGTTGAAGCATCAAATGAAGATTTTTATGACCCTGAGGTAATAAGGTTTTTAAATATGGAATTTGGTTCCATGATTATTTGAAAAATTTGATTATATGCCTCAATTTTTTAAGACAAAATTTTTGTATATACACAAGCCTTTTTATAAGTAGTGATTTGAAGAGGGTTTCAAGTGGTAGTTGGACCTAAAAGGTATTGTAGACCTAAATTAAATTTGGATAAAGTCTATTATAGTGGCATACTAGTTTTTTATATTACGTGTGGTGTTTGGATATACTTCAAGAAATATCAAAGGGCAATGTGCTATTAAGAAGACCTATTATGTCTCCATAAGAATACAAGAGGAGTAAGGGCTAATTGATGTATGGCCAACCCATTGTATTGATTGATTAATGATTAAGGCATGTTATTTTAATATGATAAGACCTATTCATTGATGACCTAAGTAATTTTTAATATGTATCTGACTAAGAAGGATATGATAAAATATTTGTATAAAAGCAAGGTAGTTTATGCCTATTCCGTGTGAACTTAAGAATGCTTAGAGGATGTTAAGTGTGGGAGAGAAGAAGAGGATAAGTAAATGATATAGATTATATTTAAGTATAATGAGGTCATGTCGACCATAAAATAAGTGTAATGAATATCTAATAGAGGTTATGTAAATGAGCATCAAGGTCAAAATATCTAATCAAGCCATGGAGAGGGTTAGTTGAGTGAAGAGGGATGAAGGTCAGTTTGAGAGGGACTGAAGTGAGAAAAGAAATAAAGGAGTAGATCATCATCTATTTTATAATAAATAAGGGTTTATGAAGGTGATGAAACAATTATGTGGCTGACTTGGTGCTCAATCATTTAAAGGGTTGGTGCTTACTTGAAAGTGGGTGCTTTCTAATGTCTAGCTGAGTTGATGTTGAGCTAATTGGGGTTGGTGTTCCATGTGAAGTTAGTGCTTCACTAAATATTGATGTTTATCTTATAGTAATTTATTCCATTTATTTCATCAATTGGTTTTATTCCCATAAAGGGTTTTCCACGTATATATTTTGCTCGTGTGTTTTATTCTCTTATGATTTGATGATTATGCTTACTTAGATGTAAATGTTTGCTAAAATGGTTCATGAATTGTTAAATGGAATTGAATGAAAAGTTTTGAAGATTGATTCACCCCCTTCTTAGTAATCTTTTTTACAACAAGATTTTCTTGTTTGAAGAGGTAGTTTGAGTGGCTTGAAGGAATGAGACATCAGTGTTGTGTTCCTAATATGTTTAGAAGTTTGAATGTGTTGATAAGGCTTAAGATATCAATGATGTGTTATTGATATGATTAAATTAAAAGATAGCATAAGATAGAGAAGAACAAAGAGTTTATCATCAATTCTGAGAGGTAAATAAGAGTAAGTTAGATATTTTAAGATTGTTGATTGAGTGAGTGTTTGATCATCAAGGGGGTTGTAGCCTCCTATCAAGTTGGTGCTTGTTGAAGTCAAGTTGGTGCTTGATAAATTTTAGGGGTTGGTTCTTCTTTCTTGGTTGGTGCTCAACTAAAATTCATGGTATTATAGGTTATGTTGTCCAAGATGTGTTTTAGTGGGTTTTATTTTCCAATAGGGTTTCCCACATAGCTCCCATGTTCATGTGATATGTTATTATGTTTCATCATTTCTATGAGTATGATTTAATTTGTGATGTTGCTAGATCAGTTGATATTTATTGGATGGTTAATGTTCATTTCATCAATGAATAAATTACAATAATCAAATATAAATAAATTATTTATAGACACTGATTCACCCCACCTCTCAGTTATTGTGATTCCAACAAGTATCTCCTAGAAGATACCTTGAAGAGAATTATAGTACCTTTAAGGGTACCTTAAAGGTATATACTAAGATATACCTTTAAAACATGCATAATATTAACCTTAAAGGTATTTCAAGGCCCTTAAAGGTATCTCTTAATAGATACATTAAAAGAAAATTTCAATTGTGTGTATTTTAAGATATCTAATAAGAGACCCATTGAAGGTACTACAAACCCCTTAAAGGTATCTCCTAGGAGATACCTTAAGGGGCCTTGTAGTACCTTAAATAGTACCCTAATGAATGTTTAAAAGGTATCTCATAGGATATACCTATACCTTTCAAACATGGATTAGGGTACACTCAAAGGTACTACAAATCCATTAAAGGTATCTCTTTGGAGATAACTTGAAATAAAATTCCAATCGTATGCATGTTTAATGAATGTTAGTAAAGTTTCCTATAATTTCTCTAGGACATGCTAATTGAAAGGATAGATTGAACAACAAAAAGCTAAAAATAAGCATAGTAGCATAAGTGAATTTACAGAATCTTTAATTTTATACACAACAAAAAATATAAAGATAAACTAACATGGTGTTAACAATTCCATAACATAAACAACATAATACAAGATAGAACAAGCTAAAACAAAAAAAAAAGTAAACATTTTGCACTAGTAATATGTAAAATAATCTTAATAAAACCATAACAAATCTATTATATTAATCTTTATCACACATTTGAACCATATTCCATTATATCAAAGAACTATTATAGCTTCTTACATGGCTCTATCTCTTCACATTTTAGATTTGTGGCATACAAAATTAAATACTCTTGGCATTATATATATCTCTTGGTTAACAAGGTTTAAGACATCCAAAATATCATATAGAAATTAAAATTATACCCTATGCACATGTGTCTATCAATTATAAACTTGTAATTTTATGAGGTGTTGATCCACGTCCAACACTTTCTTAGAATTAAATTGTTGTTTCATCCTAAGACAAAATCTAAACTCTAATATTGGCTAAATATGGAAAATATTAGCCTTTCAAAAAAGTGGCAATAATCTATCCAAGTATCATTTGAAATTTTAAAACCTTTACACACTACTTAGCTAGCCTTTCAAGTTTTCAACTAAGTAACATACTTAGCTACTACCATTTCTAGTTTTCCATAGACTAGATTAACCGATTGGCCATCCTGGTTAGGGGTATTCAACCAATCTGGGCCTACTCCTAATGCTTATGACTTTGTTAAATTTTTTTTTTATTAAACTATAAAACTTGAATTGCACATTTACCTTCTATGGAGGTGGTGCAAAAGTTTGTCTAAGAAATTGTGTAGGTTATGGTTTCTCAAACTGTGCCTTTGTATCTAAATTTCTCTTATACAAAATTTCTTGGAGATCCTATGGTAGAATGAGCTTAGCTTATTATATGATATGAGAAATAGATTATTCAACATGTGAGAGTTCATGATCAAGAATTTTATAATTATCAAGTACTTTCCATACTATGGTAAGAAAAATGCATAGTGGAATCTGAATGACCATCAATTTTTTCACATGTTCTTCTATGATTATAAGGAAGGATCTAGCATTTGACAACTTAAGTTGGATATCTAACACAATATCATCCAACCTATCTACAATCTTTTAGGATTGAATAACTGTAAATGTGTTGTGCATTGTCTCCTTCTACCAGACCTAAAAATTCTTTTTCATGGTATCCCTAGTGTCTAACAACTATTTAAATTAATCGAACCATTTGATCACTCATTATAGCTTTATTTTTTTTCATCATTATGATCTCTACTTTCATAGAAACTAAGGATTTGTCAAGGTGCTACCTCTAATCAAGCATTCCTTGGTCTATCTACTTAGTTTAATTCATAGTAGTATTCAAGACCTATACATATTCTTCTATTAGTTCATAAATGCCTTTCATTTCAATAGGGATAACCTACCCTTAGGTGTGTAGTTTTAGTGTGCTCACCTAATCCTTTGTTAGCTAGGTCAATAATGCAGTGAGTTATTTGTCCTTAGACATTACTTGATCACTAAGGACTTGCATAACCAAAGTAGGACAAGTAGCATTGATGAGCTACCTAGCCTTAGTAATTTGATTTTTTAGTTTTGCCTTTTCCTTGTACAACTACAAAATAATATGTTCCAAGTCTGAAGCGTTTTGTGTAAAGAATTGTTAGAATGTAGATACTCCTTCAATTTATTTTGATATAGGTAGCTATGAAACATCCAAAGATGTCTCCATGGAAGTGGGATTAATCATGGTGGATGTGGATTTGACTATGGAAGGAGATAACATTAATTGAGCCAACAAAATCAAGAAAGTCATGTAATGAGATGATGTGGTAGGTACATCCCATAACCATTAGGTACATGGGAGATACTTTTATAATGAAGACTCCTTTAGTGCACTTGGTTGGGTTGCATCCTTGTGGGATGTTGCATGTTTTATTTTTGCCTTTTCCTTAGCTTCATCTTAAACCTTGATTGTGGTTTGAGTGTGAATTTTGAGTGCCTCCTTAGCCTTGGATGTGGATGTAATTTTAGCCTTAACATCTACCTAAGCCATATCATTGGCATCAACCTCCATAAACCTCATCTTTTTCCCTAGTAACTTGCACCTCTACCTTGTGCTTGGATTCCTCCTCTTTCTAGCATTATTCTATGGCATCGTTCACTCATGCCTCTTGTTTTTCTTGCTTTATTCTCTATGTAACTTGTGCCTCTTGATCCTTGTGATCTACTTCTTCATGCTACCTTATATTAGCCTCCAATTCTTTGAATTTTCTTGTTGAGCCTCTACTTCCTTAGCTTATATATGTACAACCTCCACTTTAGTTTCTCTCTTCCTTTTCCCCTCTTCTTCCTCATATTTTCTTCTATTTTATTGAGCTTATTTGGCCTTATTTTTCTAAAACTTAGTTTCCTCATACTTCTTTTGTTTTTATCCATCCTTGATGCATTATCTACCTTGTTCCTATTTTACAACTTCTAATTATGCATGTTGGGCTTCATACATAGATGTTTGTTCCATGTCCTCTCTCTTCTTTTTGTTCTTCTCTACTTTTCTATATTTCTTCTCTTGTTTCTTTGTAGTCTCCTTCTCAAGATCTAGGGTATCCTACATAACATCCATTTCTTCTACTAGATCTAACATAGTGGTATTTAGAGGTCCCCGTATTATATCTCATCATCTATTTTTATCAAATTTTGAGTTCTTCAAAGATTAGGATTCCATATTCACACTTATACACATAAAAATCTTTTTGGAATATACTGTAAGGACAAGTCTAACCTTGTGTCTCCTCATGCCCCTAAACTTCACCTAATGGGCACTACTTGTTATGGGTTGTCTGAAATATACCATACATTATTATATGGCGGTTGAAGGCCTATCCTAATGATGTGTACATTGTTTATGAAAGAGTGGTTATAATGGAATCCTTTGTTCTTGTGGATATATACTCTATGTAGATGATGAACTAGATGTTAGATCTATTTGAAAAATTTATTCCTCAATTTTGCATCAAACTTCTTCTTGACCTATAATATCCATAATAATAGAAGGATGGGGTTACGTAATATTAACCCAAAGGACTCTTCTTACCTTATTGCCTACTTGTTAAGTATACACTATTTTTTTTAAAAATAATTCTTTATCCTCCTTATCATAGACCTCTTAGCCAATGTCTTTGATCATGCATTAAAAAACTTCATATTCATCAACATCCAATTTTATGATATCTCACTCATAAGATATCCTTGGCACATATGTATTTCCCAACAAAGACTTGGTTTGCCTTGATATATTTATAGATGGTGGTGGTGAATATATCTACATAAGTCCCTTTTGTTTTCCTTTTTCTTGTTGTGGGGGAGCTACAGACTACTATGGTGAGGCCTATGGTTACACAACTAGTTGTGGTTGTGTTAATTATGACCCAAGTTGTTGTGCACATGGAGGGATGGTTTAAATAGGTTACACTAACCTCTTGGATAGGCTTATCTACCTCCATAATTTATGTTGTGCTTTAAACATTATGATGAAAAAGGGCATTAGAGTCATAGTTGGTGTGGCCAACTCATACACCTTGATTTGAATACCATTGTATAATTTAGTTATCAATGTATGCTACCCCAAATATTACATGATATATAATGGAATTTGAGTGTGACCTAATCAAAGCTAGAGCCTCAATCCACCATGTGTTAAACCACCCTAGTTTGTCATATTATTTCCTTGTATTAGTCCAAGTGTTGCCTATGAGGTTAGTAACATGCCAAAATTATGTAGTAACATTAACTTGGATTAGAAGAGAATTCCATTGGGTAAAACATAATAACAAAATTTACATCCATCAACCATAGGTAGTAAGGTGGTAAGTCTTAATCCTATAACCATTTATACATCCTGTAAATATGGTTCCCTATAACTCTTTTAGAATAATACTACCTTTTTATGAGACTTATTGAATAATGTAGGGTCCTTTCCATTTAGTGTGCATCTTCCCTAGAAATTCTTTGAACCTATTATCATATAATAACACTACCTATTCTAAATTAAACTCTTTATATCACAAGTTACAATCATGACATGTCTTTTAAATAAGTGTTCAAACCTTGAATAAAATGGATAATTAGTGTTTGATCAAGTCTTAAAATAATAAATTCACAATTAATGAATATAAATTGCATTTCCATTAAAGGTTTTTTCTTTATTATTTCTGAATATCTCTACACATTTACTCATATAGACATAACTCGACTATCCCCTGCATTCCATGGATATATCAAATCCCTTATGATAACCTTTAAAATCAAAATTGAGGTTATTATAAGGCCCTTCAAGGTGTCCCCTAGGAGATAACCTAAAATAAAATTTCAATCATGTGCATGTTCAAGGTATCTACTAGGAGAACCCTTAACGGGAATACAATACATTTAAAGGTATCTCCTAGAAGATACCTTAAAGGGCATTGTAGTACCTTCAAGATTAACTTGAAGGTATCTCTTACGAGATGCTTTGAAATAAAATTCCAATCATGTGCATTTTTAAAGTATTTATTAGGAGACCCATTGAAGGTACTATAAACCCTTTCAATGTATCTTTGAGGAGATACCTTGAAGGATTTTTTAGTAGATTCAAGGGTACCCTAATGCATGTTTGAAAGGTAAATACTAGGAGATACCTTATTCCTTTCAAACATACATTAGGTTACACTAGAAGGTACTAAAAATCCCTTTAAGGTATATCCTCAAAGATACCTTGAAAGAAAATTCCAAATGTGTGTATGTTTAAGGAATGTTAGCATAGTTTCCTAGAGTTTATATAGAACATGATAATTACAGGGATATCTTGCATAGTAGAAAGTGAAAAAGAATCATAATATCATGAGTGAATTTAAATATTATTCAATTTTAAACAAAATAAAAAATATAAAAATAAACTAACATGGCCTTAAAAATTATGGAACATAAACAACATAATACAAGATAAAACAAGCTAAAATAAAATAGAGTAAACACTATGCACTAGGAATATGTAAAATAATCTTAGGAAAACTATATTAGAGATAGTATATTAATCTCTATCACAAATCAGAACCATATTCCATTATATGAGAACACTATATATATATATATCTTTTTACATGGATCTGTCTCTTCACATTTTAACTTTTTGGAATACAAAAAGAAAGACTCTTGGCATTATTATATCTATCACTTGGCTAAAAAGGCCTAAGACATCCAAAATATCATATAGATAACAAAATGATATCCTTCACACATGTGTCCATAAATTATATGCTTGCAATTTATGAGGCCCTGCTTGACATCCAATACTTTCCCAAACTTAAACTATTGTTTTATCCTAAGATAAGCTCTGAACTCTTATCTTAGCTAAAGATGGAAAAGATTAGACTTTAAAAAAGGTGTAGTAATTGTTTCAAGTGTAATTTACTAGTTTAAACACTTTATGCACTACTGAGCTACCCTTTCCATTTTCTAACCAAATTGCATAGTTGCCCACCACCCTTTTTGATTTTACATAGACTAGCTTAACTAGGTGGTTATCTTGGTTAGGAGTTTTCAACGAACCTATCCTCACTCCTAATGAATATGAATATGTTACAAATTAGAATTTTTTTCTTAAACTAAAAGACTTAAACTATGCATTTACCTATTATAGAGGTAGTTTCAAAGTTTATCTAAGAAACTATATAGGTTGTGGCTACTTAGACTGCACCTTTGTATCCATATTTTTCTTCTATAAAATTACTTGGATCTCTTATGGTGGAATGAACTTAGGGTATTATATGATATGCACAATAGCTGGTTCAACCTATGATAGTTCAATCTTGAGAAATTTCCAAGTATCAAGTACTTCTCAAACCATGGTAAGCAAAATGCATAGTGGAATCTAAATGACCATCAAATTTTACATATCTTTTTTCTGAGATGATAAGGAAGGATTTAGTATTTGAAATATTAAGTTAGATATCTAACACAATATCATCCAACCTATCTATAGTCCTTTAGGCTTGAATATCCACAAATGTGTTACACATTTTCTAATTCTACTAGACATAGAGCTTCTTCATTGTGGTATCCCTGGTATATAACAATTATTGAAATGCATCAGTCCATGTTTCTATAATATCGATTTTATCACTCATTACATATTTAGCTTTATCTGTCATTGAAAATTTTGGTTTTGTAGAGGCCAAGGATTTTTTAAGGTATTACCCCCAATCAATTATTCCTTGGGATATATATTTAGCCTAATGCACAACAAATACATAAGACCTGTACATATTCCTATAGTAGTTCATAAATTCCTTCTATTTTATCATGGATAACCTACCCTTGGATGCACAGTTTCTGTACACTCACCCAATCCTTTGTTAGCTAATTCAATAATGTAGTGACTAGATTATCCTCAGACATTACATGATCACCAAGTAATTATGTATTCAAAGTAGGACAAATAAAATTGACTAGTTTCCTAGCATTATAAATTTGATTTTCTACTTCTAGTTTCTCTTCACACAACTAGAAAAATAATATGTTCTAGTCTAAAGCCTTTTTCATAATATATACTTGGAATGCAATTGCTCCTTTAATTTTATTTGACAATGGAAGCTACAAACATCCAAAGATGTCTCCATACAATTGGTATAAATCATGATGAATGTTGATATGACTTTGGTAGGATCTAGTGTAAACTATGACAATGGAAGAAAGAAAGTGGTGTGATGATGATGCATGAACATTAAGCTAGAAGACATCATTTTGTGTTTTTGTCAATAGGAGGTCAAATTTGGTCAATGTTGGATGTCAATGTGTGTGAGGGACCTTTTTAGCTCCATTTATGATTTTTGCATCAATTTTGAGTCATAGGGGTGTGTCAAATAGCTTATGTTTGCAATCAAAAATGCATCATATCTATAAATAAATCTTGGCTTAGAGAAGATAGAACATACCTACAATTTTGATTAGGAATACATTTTTTAAGCAGGGGCATGACCAATATGGGGATTTTCTAGACCCAATTAGGGGATCACTTATCATAATATACCATGTTAGTAAGGGTTCTAAAGCCTATAATATAACACAATCATGTAACAACCCTAAAAGAGTCACAAGTTTAATGTTCACTCTATTTTAATAAACCAAAAATCAAATCTAATATGGTGCACACCAAATCTTATGGCACAAAGTGGGGTTTAGAAAAAAAATAAACTAAACTAAACATGCATACAAAACATATACTCACATCAATGTATACAAAATCCTAATGCATGGGAGAAAAGCACAATTGTATTATCTATCTACTCTTATAAAGGAGAAATAAAATTAGGAATACTTACCTTGAAGATGAACCTATCGAGCCTAAATCTCTCCCTTGGTCAAGCTAATTCATAATATATTGTTGTGGTATGTAAGGATAACAAAAAAAAATCAGCTCTAGGCTACACAACCTATCTATGTATCCAAAAGACCTATCCATAAAACAAGATCCATATCTCCAAATAAAGTATGGAACCCTAAGCTTTATTCTTCAAGTAAAATAGAAAATTAGTAGATGTTTTTTCTCATTTATTATTATTCACTTATATTATTACAAATGGTTGGAAATGAACTTGTATATATAGGTGGATCTCACCCTAAATCCTTCAGAATATGTCAGCTATATAGGGTCGATCCAATCAACCCTATATGTTTTTAGGAGATAAATCACTAGATATCACACTAGGTCAGCCAAAGGGATAACAAAACTCCAAGTGAAAATATCCATAAATAGTACAGGGTTGACATAGTCGACCCTCTATAGTAATCAGAGGTTGAAAAATATATAGGGTCAACCTAGTTGACCTAGTATAGGCAACTAGCAAAAGGGGTTCAAGGAAGGAACAAGGAGTATAAAGCATGAAAAATGATTGGAATGGGTAATATTAAGAAGAATAAGCTTAGGGTAAATGGCCTTAGGAGATGAGTGTGTAAATGGAAAGTGGTAAAGGGATAACAATCTTATAAAGTACCAATGTCCTTCCCACTCTTTCTCAATGCACCTCTTAAGGCATGCACTCAAAGAGATTGAGACTCAATGGGTTTTTGAAAGATACAAAATGTCAATAATCAATAAAAGTTTAAAAATATTATGTGTATACATATAATCCAATTGAACCTCATCACATGCCATGTAAGTGTAACATGGGATGGTGCTTCAGGAAATAGAACATGATAACACACAATGTTGATGCTATGTAAAGTGAAGTAAATAAAAAATAAGATAAGTGAAAGGACAAAATTGAAAAAACACATATCTTTACTTACCTTAGTGTTTCAGATAAAGAATTATGCTACAAGAGAAATTGAAGGTGTCCAATTTGAAGAACACTAGGCAAACCTATAGAAGTTAGTGCCAAAAATAGCCAAAAATAAAAATAATTTGAAAGTAGGCATATGATAATGAAAAATATTTTCTACGTAATCATGGATCCAATGCATTTTATAGTTTTAAAAAATTGAGTATAAACCAAGATATAAGCAAAATAAGGAATCTAAATAGAAATAGTTGAAGAATTTGAATTGTGAAAAGTGATTTTAAATAGGGGAAAGATAAGTCATTTAGTTATTTTGACTTGTGAAAGAGAGAAAAAAGAGTTTTGGAAACCAAACGAGATAGGATGGTGAGGAGATGACAAGGTAAATGAGGGGGAACTCCAGGAGTAATAATGGGTGTACCATAGGTATGAAACTATGAATCTTAAGCCAAGTGTTGAGTATTTTGTTGAACTAAGTGTATTTTTAGCATTTCTAAATGTCAGAATGAAGCAAAATTAGATTATATAGGTGAGAAAAACCAAGATAGGAAATGGGTTTTTAAAAATTAGGAAAAAAACTAAAAAAAGGTACTTTTTAGGAAAATTTAAGGGGTCAACAATCAAAAGAAATTGGGTGAATCCAATCTACCTAGTAGGCTGAAAATGAGCAAAATCCACACTATCGAACTAGTAAGTTTGTTCTGACCCTATACATTTTGTAGACAACCGACCTAGTATAGTTTACCAACTTATATGAAAAGTCCAAAATGAAAACATAATACTAGGGAGGGGGAAATAATGGGATTGACTTAGATTTTTAAGTCAACCAAGCTAAAAATAGGGAAATTTTGGTCAAACTAGGTTGACCAAAGAACTAGAATGGTATGAAAATGCATGCAAAAGGCCTAAAGAAGTCTAGAATGGCCCAAAATGACTAGGTAAGGGGGAAAAGGACCAAATAGGCTAAATATAGGTAAAAATGAATGAATTAAATCAATTAAAGTTTATTTTTTATTTAAAATTATAAAAAGAATGTATTATGATTGTACATGACATGGAAGACCTAATACATATTTTGTTGTTTCTTAGTTATAGGGATGAACCAAGTTATGGAGATTGGTAGACATGTCTTGGCTATCAGATCTATTGGAGTGTCTAACCATAGGAGATAGAGCTAGACTAGTAGTTGTAGGTCTAGGAGGGATAGTTGACATGTGCAAGATTCTTTTAAGCATAGATTTATTAGTCATGTTCCTTGGATACTGGGAATAATTGACTAACACATTTATATGGGAGGTGGATGGTGACATGGTAAAAGTAGTTATCACTCTATAAGATGTGCATGGCATCCTAGGGCTATCAATAGTACGAGTGATGATGACTAAAAGAATACCAGATAGCTTGGAAGAGAAGAGAGCCTTAGCCATGTGGGCTAGTAGCTTGAATACAATATTATTAGGTAGGAGAGTTAGTATGTTTTATATGTATGTATCATAGATTATATATATCCATAAGGTTGTGATAGGACTTGTGACATAGTGAGTTCTATGTCACAAGTCATATGATAAAGTAACATTATTCAAGGTAGCCTTAATCAGGATGATCTTAAAGGAGGGAGTACTATATGATCTAAACTCTATCATCTGGGTCCAATTCATATATGATTTGTATGAGGTGATAGTTAGAGGGTAAAAGTCGATATGGCTGATCATATTATTGATGGCTTAGATATATGAGATGTTTCTCATATATTGGTTGACTAAGTTATCCCATGTAGTCGTTGATAAGTCACCTCAAGGGTACCACTATTAGCATTATTAGAAGAATTAGAGTTAGTATTAGTGACATGGGTACCACTATTAGTGTTGATAGGAGCTTGAAAATAAATATGAGAATGTGAGGCACTAGTGGAAAGTTTTACTTATGTAGCAAAAGATGGACTAATAAATGGTTGAGAAGAAGAAACAGTAGTAATATGATTAACTTGGGTAGAAAATGATGCAGTAGTAGAAGGATTAAGGATAATGGATCTTATCAGACATGCACTAGATGTAAAACATATCATGTTAGTGGATATACTAGTCATGGAGGTAGAAGAAGTTAGATAAGAAGAGGTTATGGTATCAGAAGGGGTCATAATCAAAGGAAGAGGCTAAGAATTAAAGAAAGTGGTGTACCCAAATTTAGTTAAGAATGTAGGAGTAGGCAAATGAGGCTCTTTAGATTGACCACTAAATCAAAATATTGTAAATGGTAGAAGGATCCTTTCCTTGATGTTGAGGAAATTCAAAGATAAAAAAGAGCATTTTGGGGGTATACTCTAATTTGGCTTGGTCTTATAATGAGAAAAAAGGATTACACTATGAAGAGGTATTAGGAGGGGTGTCATAATTCATTGTGTGAGTGGCAATGTGAACATTACTAGCATCTAAGAGAGGATCCCTATACCATCAATGGGAGACCCTATTAGGATTGGTAAAATTCATCATGTATATTAAATGCAACTTAGTATTATAATCAATAAGAAATTCCATGATGAAGGGAA
Organism: Torreya grandis; assembly: GCA_037957365.1. Classification (NCBI taxonomy): domain Eukaryota; kingdom Viridiplantae; phylum Streptophyta; class Pinopsida; order Cupressales; family Taxaceae; genus Torreya; species Torreya grandis. Next base: position 261,191 of record JARHVA010006460.1, on the reverse strand, counting down.
GGAAAGCGAGATGAGAAAGCCCAAAAATGGGGAATGAAAAAAACTATATAGGGTTGATTGGGTGAACCTAGCACAAAAACAAGGGTTGCAAACAATATAGGGTCAATTGGGTCAATCTAGTATACTAAACAAAGATTGGAAAAATAGGAAATAAAGGATTCAAACTGTACAGGGTCAATCCAGTATATAGAAAAAAGGCTAGAAAATGGTACAAGGTTGACCTAGTATAATAGAGAGGGAAATTTAGGAAGTTTATAACATATTTGTGAATTGAAAAAAGATAATTTTTGCAAGAAATTTAGAAAATAAATAAATGAAAGGAAACAAATAATCAATTGGATTAATGTTGGCCAATCCAATTGAAACACATAGCACAAAACCTTATGACAACACTGGCTATTATAAAATACAATTGAGAAAAGAGCAAGCAATTAACTTGAAAAGTAAATATCTAACTAATTGGTCAGCCTAAATGTCAATTAGATTATTAAGATATGATTTTAAATGTGATGAGAAGTTATCTATAAGCAAGGAACTAGAATGGTAATCTAAGGATGGTTTCAGGTAGTTTGGGTTGAAAAAGACTACAGTGTTACTAATATAGGCTTGGTATTTTGGCCTACCTCCTCACTTCACACATCACATTGATAAGGGTGTCTAGTGCTTATCTAGAATATACCATTAACAATGCTTTATACTTGACCAGAGTATCAAGTTAGATTCCCCCTTGGTGATGAAATCTAAGTAGGTTGGCCTTGCGTAGAAAAATGTTAAAATGCTTGTTTATATTTTGTGATTTGTCTGTGTGCATTAAATAAAAAATAGTTAAACTAAATGATTTATTTAAAAACATCTAATTAAGCTATGTGATCTATTCTAAGCATGTAGTAAATAATAAATAAAATATGTGAATTAATTACTATCATATAAGGTTAATTCTAACTTTGAAATAAGGTATAGTGTCGATATAGTCATAGTGTATGCAAAAAATATAGAATAGGGTCAACAAGGTCAAAATTTTACTACAAAATTAAGGTCTATAATTAAACAAGGTCAATAGAGTTGACCCAATTATCTAGATAGCACATAGAACACATAACTAGGTCAATATGGTCAATCTAGTTGACTGTGCAAAGGTAGTTTTAAAGACTACAAACTATGAAAGGAAAGAATATAAAGAAAGAGATAGAGAGATATAAATGAACCTTAGTGGATAAAATATGTAGAGAATGAATATTTCCATTCAAGAACCTTGATATATGCTTGTAAATCCTATTAATTAGGTTGATTGGCTCGATCAAGATTTATAAAGATTGCTACTAAGTGCTTGAAAATATAAAAGATCAACTGAGTTGACCTAATATTCTAGATTGGATGTCTAAAAATCTAAAAACCTATACTATGTTGACTGGGTCAATCCAATAGCCTTACCTAAAATCTTGTACACAAAAGTTAGATACTATATTGACAAAGTCGATCTAGTATGGTAAATATATGATAAAAATAATTATGAAAGAATGAAAGAAAATGAAATAAGGTTAAAAAATATTTTAAGGGTTATTTTACATTAGGTTCACCATAAAGTATGCAATCATAAATGTATCATGTCTATAAATCAATCCTAGCTTAGAGAAGATAGAGCATACCTACACTTATGATTGGGAAACATTTATTAAACAAGGGCATGACCAATATGTGGATTCTATAGACCTAATTAGGGGATCAATTATCATAACACACCATGCCAAGAATGGTTATAAAGCCTATAGTCTAACACAATCATGTAACAACCCTAAAAGAGTCATAGGTTTAATGTTCACTCTATTCTAATAAACAAGAAAGTAAATCTAATCTAGTGTTCACCAAAGCTTGTGAAATAAAGTGGGGATTATAAATAAAAGAAACTAGAATAAACATGCATAAAAGATAGATACTCATGTTAATGTATACATAATCCTAATTCAAGGGAGAGAAGCACAACTGCTTTATCTATCTACTCTTACAAAGGAAATATGAAGTTAGGAATACTTACCATGAAGACTAACCCATCGAGCCTCAATCTCTCTCTTGGCTAAGGTACTTCATAAGAGATTGGTGTTGTATGTAAGGATAAAAAATATAAACCAACTTTAGGAAACATAACCTATCTATACATATAAAATACTTTTCAACAAAATAAGATCCATATTTCTAAATAAAGTATGGAACCCTAAGCTTTATTCCTCAAGTTGAATGGTCAATAAGTATATGTTCATTCATACTTATTCTTATTCACTTCTCTTCTTACAAATGGTTGGAAATGAACTTGTATATATAGGTAGATATTTTCCTAAACCTTCAAAATATGTTAGTTGTATAGGGTCAACCTAGTTAACCCTATATGTTTTTAAGAGATAAATCACTGGTCCCAAGCTAGGTCAATTGAAGGGATAACAAAACTCCAAGTGAAAAATATCCCTAAATAGTATAGGGTCAACCCAATCAAACCTATATAGTAATTAGAGGCTAAAATTGTATAAGGTTGACCTAGTCAACCAAGTATAGTCAACTAGAGAAAGGCGGGCAAGGAAAGAATGAGGAGAATAAAAGATAGAAAATGACTGGATTGGGTAAGACTAAGAAGAATAAGATTAAGGTAAATGGTTTTAGGAGATGAGTGTGTAGATGGCAAGTGGAAAAAGGGACAATAATTTTATGAATCACCAATTTTCTACCCACCTCTTTCTTAGTGCACCCCTTAAGGCACACACTCATAGATATTAAGACTCTATGGGTTCCTACATGATATAAAGTGTTAGTAATCAATAACAGTTTGAAAATATTATGTGTATATAGATTCTAAGAGTTTTCCCTCCAAAATAGATGATTTGAAAATTCAAATATGTAACCTAGTTAAAAGTGAATATGAAGGGGGTCTAAGGTGGTTAGATGAGAAAATATTGGCTTCATAGGGCCATGAAGCCTTGTAGAAGATGTTTTAAGTCATATATGGTTATAGTCATGAGTTTAGGAGTTATGTCTTATAAACGTGATAAAAAAACTCACATTAAAATTGTAATAAAAGTTTTCTTGCAACTTCCATAACCAACCTTGAAGTTGGTTGAGAAGTGGAGTTGTATGTGAGTCTTTAGAGAGGAGAGGAGAAACTTAGGATAGTGAGTGAAATTCAAGGAGAGGGAGGAAAATTGAGAATGGAAAATGTTCAAAATCGTCATGAAAGATGTACAAGTCCATTTATGGAATATATTGTAATGATTGTTGATTCAAAGGAATGAAGATAAGTTTTATTAATTTGTTTTTTCCATTTCAATTATAGTGTTTATTCTTAATATATGTACATTGATTCAGATGAGCCTTACAAGCTATGTATACATAGTCCCTATATGTGAGTTTTTGTAGGTTTGGAAGGACTGTAAGTACCATCAATGAAGGAAGGTTTGAATAATTTCCTTAAGTGGATAAAATAAGGACCTTCATATTGAAAAATTATTTTAATGTCTTAACAACCCTATATACCCCTTGGTGGGTGAAGATGAATTTCAAAGTAAATGAAACTCAAATAAAGAAAACTTTGTCTAAACATTGCTTTCACAAGTTGATGCCCTTTGCATTATATTATACCAAGGAATGGGAGTTCATTTTAAACTACATGTTTGGTTATTTATTAGTATATTATGAGCATCGATAAAGGTGGTTAGGTTTGGAGAAGAACCTTTAAAAATCTTAGAATGGTTGGTAATTATTCACAAACTGGTTGAACCCTATAGGTACATTGAAACCCCTATTTCCATTAAAATATTATGGAGTGAAAGGATGTGTGTATTTAGATAAATGATATATTTTTAGTTTGATGTAATATGTATGTAAGTAGTAGAGGAACAATATAAACAATTTTCATTGTAGGGGTTAACCTTATGGCATGTAGTCAAACTCAAGAAGCACTTGACATAGTCACATATAGTCAAAATTCTCGTCATTGCATAGTTTTAAGTCAAGAGGTATATGTATAAAATAAAATAAGTTAATGAATATGGTCATAATTATATGTTATAGTGGATAAATATGGAAAAAACCTCAAATATTGACCAAGGTGAAGTTGGAAGCATTTGGAAGTGAATATACTTGTAGTAACCTTACCTTTTTGCATAGTCAAGAGGTTTCTCTATTGAATAAGTGGGAAAATGGGTTGAAAGTGGTTTTATGGTGATTGGAAAAGGAGTGGGTGATTGAGTTAGATCTTAGAAAACTCTTATATACCTCAAAAGTACCCTACATAACACTCAGATAAATTGTTTACCCTCTCGGGTCTATCTAGGGGAGGAAAAAACTCTAGATTAGGATTTAGATGTTTTAAAGAGTTTGAACACTTTTAAATTAATAAAAATTTGTAATATTTATCATATATGTGTGTGTGTGTGTGTGTGTGTGTGTGTGTGTGTGTGTGTGTGTGTGTGTGTGTGTGTGTGTGTGTGTGTGTGTGTGTGTGTGTGTGTGTGTGTGTGTGTGTGTGTGTGTGTGTGTGTGTGTGTGTGTGTGTGTGTGTGTGTATGAAGTTAATAAATTGTATTTGGGTTGAAATACTATGGTTTTGTACAGATTTTATGACTATGCCAAGAATTGACGGCTAAATAGGCCTAATGGAGAGATGGGTTACAAAGGAAGTGAAATCTAAGTGTGGATTTAGAGAATGAAACTTGAAAAAAAAATTAAATGGGATATAATGTGTCTATAAATGTTATTACACATTCAAAATAGTTCATATTTTGACCAAACAAAGATAAATAGTTCATATTCAAAAAAGGCTATAAGCCTTAGGAGACCATTGTAAGCCTTGTGTGTGGAATTAAAAGGTGAAATATATTTAAAGACATGAAATGGGTTGGACCATTTTTAATAATATTATATAATACCATTTATTATAAAATATTGAGTTCTTGTAACCTATATCAAATTTTGGTCCTTGAAACCTAAAAAACATGCGTAGTGGAGAGCTTGTGAAAGAGTGAAATGGTAAATAGAGACTAGTGTTGTGGAATGAGTTTTAGGATAATTGTGATTGATGGTGAGATTGGTTTAAATAAATAAAAAAATTCCACTAAAATTACAATAAATAGGAATTAATCAAGGAGACTATCAAGTATAGTGATCAAGACTAGAGAAACTAGATAGGATGAGAAGAATCAAGACAAGCATAACATATGCATGAGATATTTAGACAAGACTAGAGATAGTAATGATGTTTTTTATACTTTCCCATTTACCTATTAATCATTTGGTATCATTATCAAGGTGAACTCTTGGTTTGCATTTTTTATGAGTTTTTCATGTTTGTTGATTTGATATAAACAAGATATGCTATGAGGTATGCATGAGATGAAAACTTACAGTGTATTGTGGGAAAATAATGTTGAATGTATAATATATTGAGATAAGTATAGAGGAACATCAGATTGATAAAGAGATAAATCAAATCCCCTAAGTTCTATGAAGAGGACTTGAAGCTAGTCAAGAGAAGACTAGTGAAGAAGTAGAAAGAGAGCATTGGAGCTCAAAGAGAGAAAGAGAAGAGTAAATAATCCAAGAGAGAGTCAAGGAGGATAATAATATGTACTTTATATAGGAATAAAATAATATTAAAGTACCAATATATGCCTAAAAGGTAAGACTGATAAGCTTTCTAAGAGGAAGGTCTAGATAGGCCTAGAAATCAAAGAAGAAGTGAGAAGATGAATGTAGAGAAAGAAGTGGAAGACATGAGAAGATAATTGGGGTAGATTATTGAGAATATATATTATATGATTAATCTCCTAAAAGGACAAGGAAACTAGTGGATTGGTTTTAATGTGATAAGAAAGGTGAAGTAGCTACTAGATTCACTCGTGAAAGAGAGAAGGCACAAGATGAGTGTCTTGAAGAATTAAGAGAAGAAAGATAAGGAAACCTAAAGAGGCATGAGATATCATATGTTTCAAATATAAAGAGATAGAGAATAGGGTTCTCATTATGGAGAACAAGAACAAGATATAAGTGCCAAGAAGGGCATATGAAAATGAAGACAAGAAGAAGAGATGGAGAGTGTCTATGTAAAACAAATTTAAGGAGACTTTATGGTCTCTTGTTTCATATGATAACATTTATTTTAAGCTTGTCTATATAGGTATGAAGAAAATTTTGGTGAAGGCCAAGCATAAGGATTCAAAGTTGGTGAAGTATGGGCCAAGAACATCACCCATCAAGTAGAAACAGGATGACAAAGAAAGAGAACCTATTTTAGAATACAAGTGATGATAGTTGAAGATTTTTCACATGTTTAAGATGAATTTGAAGAGGAATACTATGATTCATTTTCAAGTCTAGTAGTTGAAACCAAAGAGATAGTGTTAGAGTTAAAATCACTAAGGAACTTGGATGAATCAGTGATGCCAAATATTCAATCCAATTCCAAACCCTTTCAAAACCTTAATTATTTGACACATACAATCATGAATAATATGCATCATTCATAACAATTAACATGGAAGATAAAATAAGATCAAGCACAAAACACATGATATATGCGGGAAAACCTCTTGGGAGATAAAACCCACTAAGCCCTAAATGATGGAATATATTCATATAATAAAAATATCCAACATTTATACCAGAATAAACTTATAAAATAACACCCATCCCTTATATTAGTTAGACACAAATCCCACAAGGAGCTACTGCCCCTGTCTATTTGAGCACCCACAATAGCTAGACCTTTAGCAAGCTTTATATTGAAAGGAGGAAACAATCCCCTTAGAAAATAAGAATAAAATTAGATACCTTTAACAAATAATATTAATTTTTTTTATACTCTTCAAATGATCATGACCACCTTTGTCTGCACTCTTCACCTCCAATCTCTCTCAAGTTGCCTCTAGGACTAACTCTCTCAAACTACCTCTTCTAGGCTCATTAGGTCTAATGAACTATATGTCCTCCTAAATCAACTTGAGAAGATAATCATGACTGATCATCTTCACTCTCTTTTGGTCCTCTATGACCTATACCTTCTCTTTCAAAGGTTATCTCCTTCACTTGAATCCATAATTGCATAAATAGCATAATTAGTCCAATTAGACCTGTACTTATACCACTCTCTTCCTCTAACCCATATTGGTAAGTCAATATGCTTTATATATTTGAAAAAAAATTAACATAAATACATACACGCATTATATGTGATAACCATACTCTTCAAAGGTTGGTCATTATCTCATTAGACCCAAACCACCATTGGGTCTTGGTGAGACCTAAAATAATTAGGCCTTCATATTCAGACATTACATGTGAGACTACTTGGACATCCTTAATCCTTTACCAATGCATCTAACACATAAAACCTATATTTAATATCATAGTTATCAATCTCATATGGGTCCATGTGACTTGGAACATGAATTAAACACTTGAACCTACCAATTACGTCTCCTCACTCTTTAGGCCTTCGTACACATAAATCATAATATCAAACTTTTGAATCAACTAATAAAATATTTCACATATATATATATATGATTATGTCACATTGGTGAATCCTTTAGGACCTCTTAAATTCATTAATGTTCTTTAGATACTTCGACATAGGATCTAATCACTCAAAACAACTCTCTCAAAATAATCACTCAAACTGGTCATATACAGTCAAAATATAGTCAAGCTATTTTGACTCCCCAAAATTAAATATGGGAAAAAAAATAACTCCAATACCTTATCATGAACCTTTGATACTTTATTGGCATATTCATATTCATTTTTTATTCAACTCTAGTTAGAACACCTTCAATTTACCTCTACAAAGTGGTCACTCAAACTGTCTATAGTCTCCAACAATCATAATCAACTTTAAGACAATTATTCATAATACATATGTATTTTCCAAACCTCAAAAAACCATAAAAATTTTCTTCATGGAGTCTATAACAATATTCAATATATATCTCTTATTGAAACATAAAAATAGTATCAAGAACAACTCAAATATCCTTCTTTGGTTACTTACAGAACATGGTCAAACACGTAGTCAATTTTGGAGCTCAATATCTAAAATTATTCAAACATTCAAATATTATAATAAAATTCTATAGATTTTCCTTGAAATCCTATTAATTTTTTTTTTTACTTCATTAAGAATTTTTTCTTAAATCAAAATATATAAGCAAAATACTCAGCAATAGTTTTTCCTTTGTTAATTTCAAATACCAACAGTCGTTAATAAATTCAAATATTATAGACATGTGTCTTGATCTTGTGTCCCTTCATAATTTTATCCAATGCACTTCATCAATTTCCTACTTTATCCAATGCACTTCATCAGTTTCCTTATGATCCTCTTAACTTTAACTCTTTAATGTTGACTATTGATCCTTAATATAGGCTTTCATGATTAAGACAATTGGCACCCCTACGTGCCTTCTTGGAACTATATACAAAATCTCCATGAAAACCCTTAACCACTATTGAATTTCTGAGTACTTACACTAAATACACAAACTTGGTTCATTTATATCTTCATGATGTGTAGTGACGGTTTGTATTCTCCTAAATTAAAAGATGCATGTTTCTCTTTCCAAATGATCAAATAACACACTAGAACTTCACCAAGACATCTATGGATGTTTCACAACCTATTATTTGTCCCTATTGATCTTCACATATGCCATATACTCTCCAATCTATCAAACACAAATTATTTTTTATTCATGAACTAGTACCTCATGCTCTCTTTGACATAAATGATAACCTAACATTAATGACCATGCTCAATAGATATTTCACAAAGAATACATGAAGGTCACCCATGAAGACATGAATGAATACATTATCTTACATCAGTCATACTTAGAGTTAAATGAGTGTTTAAGCATTAATTTTGATTACACATTTGAAGAAGAAAATTATAATATGTAGATTGGCAGAAAGAAGCACAAAGTGCAACCCTCAAGGAGAGAACAAGGGCATGGATATGTTTGGACTACATGGCTAAAACAAATAGGTGATGAAAAGGAAGATGTGAACCTCAATCAAGAGGTAAAACAAGACAATAACTTAGGTTTAAATCAATCAAAAATATGCAAACAAATAATAAAAGGCAAAGAACACCATGTTGGCAAGATAGACTACCAAGGCATGATGTAAGAAGGAGATGAAATGAGAAGTGGCCATATAAGAAGGTAAAAGGTAACAATTAGGTGTCAAATAGCATGAAAATAACATAATAGTATCATGTGGTAAGTGTGTCCCAATCAAGAATGAATATAGAGAAACAATACAAACCTACAAAGCAAACAAGAGAAATGGTGCATGCAAATCAAGCTAAAGAAGTGAAAGTATAGCCATGTAATCAAGAATATGAGTGTATAGAACATAATTAGTCTTAAGTTTTGTTTCCAAATATTATTATATGATGAGGTGTATGAGTTTTATTCAAGTAATGAAGATATCTTATACATGGAAATAATTGCATTGATGATTGAGTGTGTAGCAAGGTAAGTTGAGGATGAAACACCTTAGAGAGTGATTGAAAATAATGATATACAGTATGAGGAGATTTATATGACTCTAAAAAATGAGGCAGTCAAAGGACACAACAAATATGAATCTTCCCAAGAAGATGAAAAGCAAGATAGACCTATATTTGATGAGAATTTTGAAGAGGTGGATTCTTCCAAGTTGCAAGAGGAAATGGAGATGATAGAAGACATGTTTAGTCCATCTAAGGGGATGAAAGAAGGATAAGTGTAATAGGATAAGGTCAATTATGAACTCCAAGAAACATTAAGAGAATAGAAACTTATAGAATCATAATAAGTTGTGCAAAAAAGGCCACAAACAAGCAAGAAAAGGGAGTATAAGCAAGCAAACAAGGTGAGTTATTCAATTGGGAAAGATAAATCTGAGTTGACATTTGATATTAATATATATGGAAAGTCAAGAAGGTGTCAAATCATATTGTACTATGTTGATGATGTGTGAGACAAGAAGTTGCTCTTGAAAAATGAACAAGATGATAAAAAGAGGCATAAAGTAATGAAATAATGTGAAGTAGAGGCAACAAAAGAGAGTATCATGAAGCAAATGGTAGAGGATGACATGCATGTGAATTTATTATAGCCCAAGGAATAATATGATATCATGGTTAAGGAAAAAAATCACTAAAGTAATAAGAAACAAGAGAAAACAATGAATAATCAAGCCATAAAACAAGAGAGAGAGAGAGAGAGAGAGAGAGAGAGAGAGAGAGAGAGAGAGAGAGAGAGAGAGAGAGAGAGAGAGAGAGAGAGAGAGAGAGAATAAGCACCATTTGGTTTCATATAAAGATTATTAAGGACAAATTAACTTAGAAAATATGGATCGTGCATCAAATAAGGAGCTATAATAGTTAGAACACCTCATAGAGGTAGAAGATGTATGGACAAGAAGATTAGACAAGGCCAAAAAGAATAAATGGAAGAGTTTAACATAGATAAAGGAGTAATAAATGAATAATAACATGTAAGTGAACATGAAGGACCCTAATAAGTTGAATTATAAGGAAAGGAATAAGTTCTAGCATGCAAATTTTCTCCCTCCTAGGGAATATGATGCGAAAGCATCAAACTTGAAGACATCAATTTTGTGTTTTTATCAATAAAAGTTCAAATTTGGTCAATTGTGGATATCAATTTGTGTGAGAAACCTTTTTATGTCCATTTTTTTTTTGTGGATTCCATTTTTTAATCATAAAGATGTGTCAAACAACTTCTAGGAGTTTTCTCTCCAAAACAAGGAATTTGACAATTCAAATGTGTAATCTAGTCAAGAGTGAATATGAAGGTGGTCTAAGGTGGTTAGATGAGTAAATTTTGTCTCAATATTTACATGAATCATTGTATAATATTTTTTAATTCATATATGTCTATATTCATATGATTAGGAATTAAGTGTTATAAATGTGATAGAAAACCTCACATTAAAATTGTAATAAAATAAGTTACCTTGTAAATTCCATAACCGACCTTGAGTTTTGTTGATAAGGGGAGTTTTATGTGAGTATTTGGAGAGGATAGGAGAAAATATGGAGAGATATTTAACTCCAAGGAGAGGGAGGAAAACGGTGAATGAGAAAATGTTCAAAACCCTCATGAAAGATGAACAAGTCCATTTGTGTACTATATTGTAATGAATGTTGATTTAAATGAATGAAGATAATTTTTGTTACTATGTTGTTTCCATTTTAATTATATTTTTTATTATTCATATATGTACATTTATTAAAATTAGCCTTAGAGGATATGTAAACATAGTCCCTGTGTATGAGTTTTTATAGGTTTGGAAGGACTATAGAGTACCATAAAGGAAGGAAGGTTTGAACAATTAAATTAAGTGGATAAAATGATAACCTTAATTTTTGAACATTATTTTAATGTGTTAAGAATCCTATAGACCCCTTGGTGTTTGAATAAGTATTTCAAGGTAAATGAAACACAAAGAAAGGCATCTCTGTCTATACCCTATTTTCACAAGTTAATGCCCTTTGCATTATGTTATGACAAAGAAGGGGAGTTTAATTTTATACCATGTGGTTGTTAATTAATTATTAGAGTATTTTAATGGATAAATATGGGTAATTATATATAATATCCTTTAAAAACCTTAAAATGGTCTGTAATTATTCACAAACTAGTTGAACCCTACAAGTACATTAAAGCCCCTAGTTTCGTTCAAATATTACAGGGTGAAAGGATGTGTGTATTTATATATATGATAGATTAATAATTTTATGGAATATGGATGTAATTATAATTTTAAAAATATAAATAATTTTATTTGTATGGGGTTAAACTTATGGCATGTACACAAACTCAAGAAACACTTGACATAATCACATATAATCAAAATTCTTGTCATTGCATAGATTGAAGTCAAGAGGGATATGTATATACTAAAATAAAGGAATTAATATGGTGATAAGTAATGTTTATATTGGATTAATATGTAGAAAACATCGAATATTGACCAAGGTGAACTCAAAAGCATTTAAAAGTGAATAAACCTATAGCAACCTTGTCTTTTTACATAGTCAAGAGTTTTCTCTATTGAACAAGTGGAACAGTGGGTTGAAAGTGGTTTATGGTGATAAAAGGAGTGTTTTATTTATTAATACCTTATAAAAATCATATATACCTCAAAAGGACCCACAAAAAATATCAAAGCAATTGTTTACCATCTTGAGCCTTGTGTAGGGAAGAAAAAATCCTAGATTAGCATTTTGATGTTTTAAATAATTTTAACCATTATGAATTGCTAAAAATTGGTAATATTTATCAAATATATATTTATAAAATTAATAAATAGGATTTGGATTGAAAGAGTATGGTTTTATATAGATTCTATGAATATGTCAAGAATTGAGGGCTAATTAAGCCTAATGGAGAGATGGGTTACAAAGGAAGTGTGATCTAAGTGTGAATTTAGAGAATGAAACTTGAAACACACATAAAATAATATATATGGTGGCTATAAATGTGATTACATATTCAAAATAGTTCCTAGTTTTACCAAATAAAGAGAAATTTCACAAAAAAGGCTACAAGCCTTAGGAGACCATTATGAGCCTTGTGTGTGGAATTAAAGGGTGAAATATGTTCCAAGAATTTAAATGGGTTTTAAAAGGTGTAATAATATTATATAAGTCCATTTATGACAAAATATTTATCTCTTGTAACCTATATCAAATTTTGGTCTTGGAGACATAAGAAACATGCCTAGTAGAGAGCTAGTGAAAGAGTGGAATGGTAAATAGAGACCATTGTTCTGGAAGGAGTTTAGGGAATAATGTGATTGATGGTGAGAGTTGTATAAATAAATCAATAATTTTCTCTAAAATTATAATAAATAGGAACTAATCAAGGAGACTATAACGCATAGTGATCAAAACTAGATAAACTAGATTAAATGAGAAGAATCAAGATAAACATAGCATATGCATGAAAAATTTAAACAATAATAGATATATTAATTATTTTTTTTATAACTTACCCTTTAAATATACATAATTTGGTATTATATTAAGGTAATATATTGGTTTGCATTTGTTATGAGGTATTCATGTTTGTTGATTTGAAATGGACAAGATATGCTATGAGGTATGCATGAGATAAAACCTTACAAGGTATTATGAGAGAAGAATGTTGTAGGTATAATATATTGAGATTATTATAGAGGAACATAGTATTTATAAAGATATAAATCAAATCCCCAAAGTCTTATGAAGATGACTTGAAGCTAGTCAAGAGAAGACTAGTGAAGGAGAAGTAGAAAGAGAGCATTGTAGCTCAAAGAGAGAAAGAGAAGAGTAAATACTCCAAAAGAGAGTCAAGGAGGATAATAAAAGGTCCTTGATATAGTAAAAAATAAAATGAAAGTCCCAATAGAGGTCCAAGAGTCAATATTGATAAGATTGCTAAGAGGAAGTTCTATATAAGCCTAGAAATCAAAGAAAAAGTGAGAAGATGAAGGTAGAGAGAGAAGTGGAAGACATGAGAAGAGAATTAGGATGAATTATTGAGAAGATATAGTTCATGATTAATCTCTTGAAAAGATAAGGAATCCATTGAAGTGGATGTAATGTTATAAGAAAGGTGAAGTGGACACTAGAGTCACTTGTGAAAGAGAGAAGGCACAAGATGAATGTCTCGAAGAATTAAGATAAGAAAGAGAAGGAAGACCAAAGAGGCATGAGAGATGAGAGGTTTCCAAGTGAGAAAAAAGATAAAGAGATAGATAATAGGGTTCTCATTGAGGAGAACAATAACAACATATAAGTTCTAACAAGAGCGCATGAAAATGAAGACAAGAAGAAGGGATGGAGAGTGTCTATGAAAAATACATTAAAGGAGACTATATGGTATTTTGTTTCATATTCTAAAATTATTTTAAAGCTTGTGTATATAGGTATGAAGACACTTTTGGTAAAGGCCAAGCATGAGGACTCAAATTTAGTGAAGTATAGGCCAAGAATGTCACCAATCAAGTTGAAAGAGAATGACAAATAAATATAACCTATTATAGAAGATAAATTTAAGATATTCCACATGTTGAATATGAAGTTGAAGAGGAATACTATGATCTATTTCCATGTCTAGAAATTGAAACCAAATAGATAATGTTAGAGGTACAATCACTAGGGATTAATCAATGAGGATAGCTATTTAATCCAATTTCAAACCCTTTAAACCCTTAACCATTAAACACATACATTAATGAATCATACACATCATTCATATAAATTAACATGGAAGATAAAATAGGATCAAGTACAAAACACATGATATATTTGGGAAACCCTCTTGGGGTATAAAACCAACTAATCCATAAAATATGGACTATAGTCTTATAATAACAATTTCTAAAATTTATACTAGCACCAAATAATCAAATAACACCCATCCCTTAGTTTAGTGAGACACCAATCCCATAAGGAGCTAATGCCCCTATCTAGTTGAGCGCCCACAATAAGTAGACCTTTAACATGCTTTATCTTGCAAGGAGGCACCAACCCCCTAGGAAAATAATCACCCACTCATCTACCTTGAATATATCATTTTAAAAACTTATTTCTACCATTGAATTAATGATGAACACTTTTGTCTGCACTCTTTACCTCCAATCTCTCTCAAGCTGCCTCTAGGACTAACTCTCTCGAACTGCCTCTTCTAGGCTCATTAGGTCCAATGACCTATGTGTCTCCCTACATCAACTTGATCAAACATGAATTACTGATCATATTCACTCTCTATTGTTCCTCAATTACCTATACCTTATCTTTTAAAGGTTATCTGCTTCAATTTAATCCACACTTACACAACTAGCATAATTAGTGCAATTAGACCTTGTACTCATACCACTCTCTTCTTTTAACCCATCTTGGTCAATCAAAATTCTATATATATTTTAAATAAACCTAACATAGTGCTATACACATGTTACATGTGAGAACCACACTCTTCATAGGAAGTTAATTATCTCATTATCCCCAAACTAGAATTCAGTTTTGGTCAGACCTAAAATAATTAGGCCTTCATACTCACATGTTACATGTGATACTACTTAGACCACCTTCATCCTTTAAAAATTATTTTAACACATAAAAAATATATCCAAAATCCCCTTTCTCACTCTCATATGTGTACATGCCACATAGAACACCAACTCAACACTTGAACTTACTAATTAGGTCTCCTCGCTCTTTAGGCCTTCATTCACAGAAAGCATAATCTCAAAATTCTGAAGTAACTACTCAAATATTTCACATATAAATATGATTAGATCACATAGGTGAAACATTCATGATATTTTAATGCCTTCATATGCTTTACATACTTCAACATAGGCTCTAATCACTCAAAACAACTCTCTTAAAATGACCACTCAGACTTGTCATATACAGTCAAAATACATTCAAGTTATTTTGACTCTCTAGAACTGAATATGAGAAATATAAGACCTCCAATACCTTATCATGAACCTTTGAGACTTTATTAGAATCTTCATATTCATTTTTTTCTTCAATTTTTCTTATAAGACCTTTAACTTACATCTATAAAGTGGTTACTCAAACTATTTATAGCCTCCAACAAACACAGTCAACTTTTAGATAACTTTTCATACTATATATGGATTAGTCAAACCTTTAAAAACCACAAAAATGTTATTCATAGAGTATATAACACTCTTCAATATATATTTCATATTTAAATATCAAAATAGTATCAAGAACAACTCAAATATCCTTCTTTGGTCACTTACAGAACATGATCAAACACACATTTAGGTTTGGAGCCCAATATCTACAACTGTATAAACATTAAAATTATATAATCAACTTTTACGGATGTGACCTGAAGTCCTCTTCAAAATTTATTTTTACTCCATCAATAAAATCATCCTAGATCAAAAGATATAATAAAAATACTCATTACTAGTTTTTTCCTTTGTTAATTTCAAATACCAACAGTCATTGGTAAATGCAAATATTGTAGACACATGTCTTCATATCATGTCCCTTAGAAACTTTCTCAAATTAAATTCTTCAATTTCATTGTAATACTCATAACTTTAAATCTTTAATTTTGACCATTGATCCTTGGCACAAGCTTCTATGATTAAAACACTTGGCATGCTTATGTGCCTTCTGAGCACATTATTGTCAGTCACCACTCTTGTGCCACTTGGCAGTCTCACATGCCATTGATTTTTTGTCAACTCATCATGATTGATACACATGTCACTAGCACATGAAATTTTAAAAACCTTTGACATATTGACTTCACATGTGCCATTAGATCAAAATTTGGATGATGGACACTCACCATTAGATATTTCTTGACTAGTTGACCCCAAATTTCAATGCAATTAAACTTGATGATCTTTGGCACATCACAGTCTACAAGAGCAACTTTGAAGGTTTATAGCTTGAAATAAAAAACACTTCAATATTCCAAATCTTTTGGGTAACTTCTTGGAATTATATACAACATATCCATGAAAACCTTTGACCACTATTGACTTTTTCAGTACCTATACTAAATACACAAACTTGTTCATTCACTCATATCTTCATGATGTGGAGTGATGGTATAGCTTCTTGTAAGTTAAAATATGGATGGTTCTCTTTCTAAATGACCAAATGACACACTAAAACTTCACTAAGACATATGGATTCCTCAAACCTCTTCTTTGTCCTTACTAATTTTCATATATGCCATATACTTTCCAAGCTATCCAACATAACTTATTTGTCATTTATGAACTAGTACATCATGATCTATTTGACATCAATGATAACCTAACATCAATGACCATTATAAATAGATAGTTCACGAATAAGACATGAAGGTCACCCATGAAGACATGAATGAATACATTAGCTTGCATCAGTCATCTTTGGAGGTAAATGAGTGTTTGAGCATTAATTTTGATTTCACATACAAAGAATAATAGGCTAATATACAAATTGGGAGAAATATGGATAAAGTACAGCCCTCAAGGAGAGAACAAGGGCATGGATATGTTTGGCCTAAGTGGATGAAACAAATAGGTAATGAGAAGAAAAAGGTAAACCTCAATCAAGAGATAAAACAAGACAAGAACTCAGGTGAAAATCAAACACAAATATGGAAACAAATAATATAGGGAAAAGAATACCAAGTTGGAAAGATAGACTACCAAGGCATGAAGTAAGAAGGAGATAAAATGAGAAGTAAGTGGCCATCTAAGAAGGTACAAGGTAACAAGTGGGTTTTAAAGAGCATGAAAAGAACATAATAGGATCATGTTCCAAGTGTGTCCTAATCAAGCATGAATATAGAAAAACAATACAAGCCAACAAAGTAAATAAGAGAGATGGTGCAAGAAAATCAAGCCAAAGAAGAAAAAGTACAGCCATGTAAGCAAGAAGATGAGTGAATAGAAGATAATTATTATAAAGTTTTGTTTTCAAATGTTTTTTATGATGAGGTGTATGAAACTGATTAAAGAAATGAAGACATCTTATACATGGAAATAATTTCATTAATGATTAAGTGTGTAGCAAGGCAAGTTGAAGATGAAACACCTCAAAGAGTGCCTAACATGCATGATATGTAGCATGAGGAGAATGATATGACTCTAAAAAAAGAAGGTGTCAAAGGATAAGACAAAGATCAATTTTCCCAATAAGATGAAGAATAATGTGGACCAATATTTAATGATAATTGTGAAGAGGTGGATGCTTCCAAGTTTTAAGAGGAAATAGAGATGATAGAAGACATGTTTAATCCATACAAGGGGATGAAATAAGATGAATTACAATATGAAAAGGTTAATGATGAACTCCAAAAAACATCAAGAGAAGAGTAGAATAGAAAATCATAATAAGTTTTACAAATAAGGCCACAAAAAAGAAATCAAATGGAGTATAAGAAAACAAACAAGGTGAGTTATTCAATTTGGAAAGATAAATATGAGTTAACATTTCATATGCATAGATATGGAAAGTCAATTAGGTGTCAAATCTTATTGTACTATGTTGAGGATGTGTGGGAAAAGAAGTTGATCTTTCATAATGAGAAAGATGATAGAAATAGGCATCAAACAATGAAGGAATGTGAAGTAGAGGTAGAAAAATAGAGTATCATGAATAAAATTATAGAGGTTGACATACATGTGAGGATATTAGAGACTAAGGAATAAAATGCTATCATGGTCAAGGAACAAAATTCACTAAAGAAGAAAACAAAAAAAGAGAAAACCATGAATAAGCAAGCCATAACATGAGAGAGAGAGAGAGACAGAGAGAGAGAGAGAGAGAGAGAGAGAGAGAGAGAGAGAGAGAGAGAGAGGAATAAGAATTATTTTGTTGAATCTAAAGATGATGAAGGACAAATTCACTTATAAAATATGGAACATGCATGAAATAAGGAGCTATAATAGTTGAAACACCTCATATAGGTAGAAGATGCATGAACAAGAAAACTAGATAAGGGGAAAAATAATAAATTTAAGAGCTTAACATAGATAAAGGAGAAATAAAGGAAGAATAACATGTAAGTAAACATGAATGACCCTCAAAATTTGAATTGGAGGCAAGGAAAAATTTGTACCATGCAAAGTTTCTCCCTCTTGGGAAGTATGATACAAGACTAGAAGACATCAATTTTGTTTTTTTGTCAATAGGAGGTCAAATTTTGTCAATGGTGTATGTTAATGTGTGTGAAGGAAATTTTTAGGTACATTTGTTTTTATGGAGTCCATTTTGAGTCACAGGGGTGTGTTAAATAGATTTTAGGAGTTTTCTCTCCAAAATAGGGAATTTGAAAATTCAAATATGTAACCTAGTCAAGAGTTACTATGAAGGTGGTCTAAGTTGGTTAGATGAGTAAATGTTGGTTAAATAGGTCCATGAACCCTTATATAAGATGTTTTAAGTCATATATGTATATAGCCATGAGGTTAGGAGTTATGTATTAGAAATGAGATAGAAAACCTCATGTTGAAATTGTAATAAAATAAGTTGTCTTGTAACTTCCATAAGCAACCATGAAGCTAGTTTATAAGGGGAGTTTTACATGATTATTTGGAGAGGATAGGATAAATTTAGGAGAGAGAGTGAAATCTAAGGAGAGGAAAGAAAACTAAGAATGAGAAAATGTTCAAAACCCTCATGAAAGTTGAACAAGTCCATTTGTGGACTATATTGTAATGAATTTTGATTAAAATTAATGAAGATAATTTTTTTAATATGTTTTTTTTCCTTTTAAATTATAGCTTTTATTATTAATATATGTACATTGCTTCAGATGAGCCTAAGAGTCTATGTATACATAGTCCTTGCGTGTGAGTTTCTATAGGTTTGGAAGTATTATAGAGTACAATAAAAGAAGGAAGGTTTGAACAACTTCCTTAAGTGGATAAAATGAGAAAATTAATATTGGAATTTTATTTTAATGTTTTAATAACCATAAATACCCCATGGTGGTTGAATAATAATTTCAATGTAAATGAATCTCAAAGAAAGCTAACTCCGTTATACCCTATTTTCACAATTTGATTCCCTTTACATTGTCTAATGCCAAGGAAGTGGAGTTTTATTTGAAACCATGTGGTTGGTTATTGATTATTAGAGTATTATTATGGAGAATGGTGTGTAATTATGTATAATATCCTTTAAAAACCTTAGAATGGTTGGTAATTATTCACAAACTAGTTGAATCCTACACATACATTGAAATCCCTATTTTCATTCAAATTGTGTGGAGTGAAAGGATGTGTGTATTTAGACACATAATATATTTTTAGTTTGATGGAATATGGATGTAATTATAAGCGGAAAATTCTAAACAATTTTCATTGTATGGGTTCACCTTATGGCATGTACACAAACTTAGGAAACACTTGACACAATCACATACAATCAAAATTATTGTCATTACATAGATTGAAGTCAAGATGGATATATACAATAAAATAAGTGAATTAATATGGTGATAATTAAATTTTAGCATTGATTAAGATTTAAAAAATCTCAAATATTGACCAAGGTGAAGTTGGAAGCATTTGGAAGTGAATATACCTATAGTAGCCTTGCCTTTTTGCATAGTTTAGAGGTTTCTCCATTGAAAAAGTGGAATAGTGGGCTGAAAGTGGGTTATGGTGATTGTAAAAGGAGTGTGGGATTTATTAAGACATTATAAAACTATTAAAAAATTCAAAAGAATCATACAAAACTATCAAATAAATTGTTTACCCTCTCAGGTCCTGTGTAGGGGAGGAAAAAACCCTAGATTAGGGTTTTTATGTTTTAAAGAGTTTCAACCATTATAAATTGATAAAAACTGGTAATATTTATCATTAAGTTATGTATAAAGTGAATAAAGAGGATTTGGCTTGAAATATTATGGTTTTATATGGATTCTAAGATTATGTCAAGAATTGAGGGCTAATTAGGTCTAATGGAGAGATGTGTTACAAAGGAAGTGTGATATGAGTGTGAAGTTAGGGAATGAAAATTAACACACAATTGAAATAAGAATTTTTTTCTATAAATTGGATTAAATCTTCAAAATATTTCCTATTTTGAACAAACAAAGAGAAATTATACAAAAAAGGTTACAAACCTTAGGAGACCATTGTGAGCCTTGTGTGTGGAATTGAAGGGCGAACTATGTTTCAGGACCTAAAATAGGTTGGACCAGGTTTAATAATATTATTTAAGGCAATTTATGAAAAAATATTTATCTCTTTTAACCTATATCAAATTTTGGTCCTTGAGACCTAGGAAATATGCCTAGTGGTGAGCTAGTAAAAGAGTGGAATGGTAAATAAATACCAATGTTTTGGAAGGAGTTTAGGGATGAATTTAATTGATGGTGAGAGTGGTTTAAATCCATAAAAAAGTGAATTTAAAAGTAAAAAATATATTAACAAATCAGGGAGACTATCAATCATAGTGGTCAAGACTAGAGAAACTAGATTGGATGAGAAGAATCAAGATATGCATAGCATATGCATGAGATATTTAGACAAGACCAGAGCCAGTAATGATGTTTTGGAGACTTTTAAATTTTTCCTCTACATCAAACAAGATGATGTGGTAGAGGTATCCCACAACCATTGTGTATAGGGGTGAGACTTTGATAGTAAAGTCTCATTTAGTGCACTTGTTTGGGTTGCATCCCTGTGGGATGTTGTGAATTTTGCTTCTACATTTTTCATAGATTCATTTTATTTACTATTCTATGATTTATATTCAAATTTAGCCTTTGATATATCCTCAACATGAATTTGGGTTACATTTTTAGCCATGGAACTGGATACAATTTACACCTTGGCATTTACCTTAGCTTTAGCTTTGGTAGTAGCCTCTACTTTAGCTTTGTTATGAACCTTATATTTTTCCTTAGCAACTTTCACTTCTACCTCACACTTGGTTTCCTCATACTTATTTCACTATTATTATGCATCTTTATCTCATGCCTCTTGTTCTATTTGCTTTTTTCTCTATGTATCTTGTGCCTCTTGATCCTTGCATTCTACCTCTTCATACTCCCTTCTCTTAGCCTCTACTTCTTTGATTTTTTATTTTTGAGCCTCTACTTCCTCATATTTTATCTATGCAACCTCTACTTCTTTTTCTCTCTTTCTTTCAGCCTCTACATGTTCAATGTATTTACAAAGAGAACCCTTGAAGTGCATCATAGTTCCTTCAAGGGTACCTTGAAGGTATCTGATAAATGTTACCTTTAAAACATGCATAAGGGTACATTTGAAGGTATTAAAACACACTTCAAGGTATCTCCTAAATTATAAATTATCTTAACAAGATCCTATTCCACAAATAGTCATTGAGATCTATCAACTAGAATTGCTATGACACATTCTTCATTAACATAAGTAATTTACAACAGAACTTTTAAAATTTCTATTATATATATCAAATATCTTATATAATATATAAATGAAAATAAATAGAAGAGACCACCATACAACATAAAATTGTAGAATACTCTAAAGGATTTTTTAAATCTATATTTGATGTCAAAATTTCTCCTCTCTGATTAGAGAGGGTGATACACTTTTTATAGGCTTGGGATGGGTCTAGCCTCATCTCTCAATAAAATTTTAAGTAATACTCAACATATCATTAGAGACAAAATAAGTTACAATAGGAAACATTCCAAACCAAGGCCTGAAATTATCAGAGGGGCTACCTATGAGGTGGTAGTTATAAATGGTGACACTTGTGCATTGGTGATTGATGTAGCTATTTTGGTTATAAATGAAATCATTGAAGCTATAGCTTAATTTTTTCTCATAGTTTGGGATATCATTAAGAAGACCATTAGAATTAGAATATGAGAAATAGTTGGAGCAATCATTTTAACTACAATTTATGGTGGAGGGATCATGGATGTCATAGCCTACTTGCTCACCTGAATATTAAGGTAGAGAGTATGTCTATCTTAGAATTCAATTTTTTATAACTCAAATTCCAACAAGGGTATTTTTAAAAGTTAAGGAATCTTATCCAACAAATTTTTTGTTTGTATTTAGTTATTCCCCAAGATATATGTAAATTTTTTCTATAATAAGATCCCTACTTATAGAAAAACTCACTAGTTGTTACACTTCATCAACTTTTCTATACATAATACCCTCAACCTCTACTCTAAAACTGTTAGTAGTTACATGGAGAAGGTCTTCAAAATTTGATGTATGTACCAATTTTCTCTATGTAGTGAAAACATTATTGATCCTTATTTATCCCAAAATAGCCATAGCTTACCTCTCATAATTGATCAATTGTTAGACCAAAGACTTCATGTCTTGGTGAAATTCAAGAAAGGCATCTCTCCTAGTAACTACATAGTTCTACACCTAGGCAACATTAGGGGATGATATAAAGTTAAAATGGGAATAAGCTTTATTCCTAGATACTACACTCAAAAAATTTAGTTTATCCTCTATTTTATTCATCTTATCTACCTCTGGATATAAATCTTCCCATCAAGGTCGTGACTCCCCTTTTACATATCTAATTAATGAGATGACATTGTATAGCTTCCTAGCCACCCCTTGTACATTTTCAATGATGCCCAATAGGGATTGTATGGTGGTTCTTCCTTTTAATTATTTGATGGATTGATAATATTGTTTAATAATTTCCTTGATCAGCCCCTAGAGACTCCATAAAGGTATAGGGGTCCTCTCGAGGTATAGAGCTCACATTAAAGGGTTGTACTTTTATCCTTTTGGCTAGAGATAATATATCTTACCTTTATTCACATTCCACCTATTACCATTCTATTATGAGGGTCTTATTTTAGACCCTTACTATGGTCTTCATGTCCTTATTAAAATGTAACTTGATCATCGATTACTTAACAACTGCTAGGGTTCACCTAACATCTTCTACCTTTTACAATGTTTATATTCATTCTAGTACATTCAAGGTTATTGAATTCTCATTGGGAATTGTAGGCTCTACTAGAGTGGATGATTGAGTCCTTACCAAATGTATCATCGGATTAAGGGAAGAGGGTCCTATTTTTGGTAAAGGTGGGATTTCCCTCCTCCAACTAGTGACCTTTTAAGGGGTGTTATATCCAGAACTAGCTTGCCCTTTTTCTACCTTTTTTTGGGTGATCATCATAGAAATATAGGTGTGAGTAGTCTAGGTATTGGAATCCCCATTTGGATGGATGTTTGATATAGGGAAATAAGTGAAGTAAAAAAGGAGACAAAGACTAGGCTCTCAAATGGGTCTCATTGATATGGCTGGGGAGAGTTAGTTGTACTGAATTAGAAGTATGTGGAGGGAGTACTAAGGAAATTTTTTAAGTAATAAGTGGTTGAGGCAATTGTGAGTCGAGTGGTGGTGGTAGTAAGAGAATTATGGAGCGAAATAACTTGAATCTCATTCAAATAATTTAAATAATGAGATGGAGCTACAATATTTGTTGCCACTATAGAAGAAATTATAGAAGTTAAGGATAAAGAATAGTGGGCTAAGGTACTTACATGTTGCATATAAAAAATTGGGGGAACTATTACAATAATGATTGTTTTCAATAAGGATGAATGACTCAGAGACACTCACTAATTATCCATTTGTGAAAGTTAGGGGTCTCAAATATGCTTCATCCAGAGGGTTTCCCTCTTCTAGAAGTATATCAGTGGAAACTACACTATTACAAAAAATCTTGGTATCCCTTGATTAGGCCTCTTCTTCTTAAATACATTTGTCCTCAAGATCACTCTCACTAGTCTTACTGATAGATACTAAGAGTGATGTCTCAAATTTAGCTTCCCATTATCCTTCATCTAAAAATAATTTCTTCAATTTCTCATCACTATCTAATACCTTTAGGGGTTTTATTATTATATAACCCTTCCTTCCATTCAAGCATCCCCTTAATACCTCATTAGGTGCCTCATGGATAGGTGCACATTGTGGTGAGATTGGAGGAGTCATAGGTTTCCTTTTGTATACAATAGGATCCATGGTGGGGTTCAAAGTTTGTGTGGAGGCACATGCAATAAAAACTAATGAAATAAGTGTGGTATTGGGTCGAGATGAGGGGAGAGTGGATGGGCATAAACTAGTGGTTGATGTGAAGAAGGAAGGAAGAGGAAATTCATGTATGATGGTGAGTGGAGGAAAGGGAAACATAGAGAAGGCTCCACTAGTCCCCATAGTAGTGGCTTCTACATGAATTAGAGGTGAAGGTGAGAGAGTAGAAATAACTAAGGAGATGAATGAAGACAAACTTTTAGAACTATGGTGAGTGGAATAAAAAATAACATAGGGAAAACTCCACCACTACCCATGAAATTTGTGGCACTTTGTGTTGTAGATGGTGGATAAAGGACTATTTTCACTACACTAATTATTACAATGGAAATAAAGGGTGGCGAGGCATTAGAAAATGTTTGAGGGGTGCTTGCTCTTGTGTTCCCAGTTGTGAAAGGCCCCCTTGGGAGGCTTCAAAGCCTAGTGCTCATTTTAAATATTTTTAGCCTTATCTTTGATGGTTTTAGTATTATAATGTATGTGCATGTTGTTTCACTAGTTTTTTTAATTTCTAAGATGAAAGTTGTAAAAATTAAAAGAAGGGTATGGTTATTATAACTTTATATGTTGTGCACTCATTGATCTTGACAGTTATGGATACTCATCTTTATCTCAAGAGGAATGAATTGTAGATAAGAAAGCACTAAATAAATGGTTGATTAGCTGGGTAGTAGGGTGGATTATATAGTGTGAGCTAGATCTAAGAAGCACAAGCTTCCTTAGAGGTTATCAATCCATGATTTTAAATAGTTATGTTCTAAAAATGAAATATAAATTAATTACATAAGTAACATAGGATACTATAATAAAATACAAGAAGTGCTTGATAAGAGATGAATATTACTAATTATAGCAAAAAATAATTAGATATCAATGCTAAATAGATTAGATGTGATTTATAAAATAGAGTGATGTTCTGTGATCAAGAAGAAAGTCAAAATGTGGGATTTGGTTAGGGTCTAATAGGTAAAATAATATTCCATTAGAATTAACAAATAGTGACCATCAACGATTGGGTAAGACCATTACTCATTAGGTGACCATCAATATCTAGGTGACCATTGGTGGTTAGGGGAAAACTATTGGTAGTTGGGTGATCGTTGATGGTTACTATCAGATTTGGCATGGGTAGAAGGAAGTTTGGTTATGAAGGATGGAGAGAAGGTTTAGAGGGTGGATTAGGAGAGAAAAAAAGGAACTAATTACTAGAAATAGATACTTATCTTTTTTTTTGGTTTGAATAACATTGAGGTGAGTGGATAAAAACTTGTTGTGGGCTCTAGAGCAATTATGACAAAGTGATGATGCCTTGATTGATGAGCAATAACACTTTTTATCTTTGTTGTGGTTACTAGTTCACTATAATCCTTCTTAAATTAGGTAAGAGTGAGAATAACAGCTACAAAAGAAGCCCTAGTACATAAGACTCTGATGATTACTAATTTCCCCTTACCCTTCCACATCCTACTCTTCTCTTTATATAAAGAAAATGGAGTAGTGAAACAAGAGGTTCAACAAAGGTTCAACAAGCTATCTAATTTTAGTATTAACATGAATTGATTATGCACACATCTCAAACAAATTAAAATAAAAAATAAAGTTATAGTTGAGTGATATTTAACCCTTGATGTGGTTAAAGGTCAATTGTCAATGGTTGAGGATAACTATTGGCAATTAGGGGTTAACCATCGATGGTCAAGGTTATAGTCAAAATGGCTAAGTTTAGGAACTTCTTCTAATGAGTAGTGGGGTAATGGTTAGGAAGTGGTCCCTAGTAGGTTAAGGGGTATTATAAAGGTTAGTGAAACATCTAGAATCATAGTGTATGGATTTATAATGTCTACCTTTTTACCACTTTTTATTATGTAGTTTTTATCTACAAGCTACAAAAAACAATATATGGTGGGTCAAAGGTCCAACTACCCTGACTATAGGAGGGTTTTCCCCTAAATCTAGAAAGTGATGAGGTGAAATAAAATTGGGTATGGATTTGATAAGTGGGTGATTAATTTAGTGTTGGGTTGGGTATTGAAGTGTGAACATGTGTACAAAAGATGAAGAAGTGTGATATCATAAATCATATATTGAATAGGATTCCATAGTTGAAGTTGTTGGTAAAAACATAGGTGGTACTAAAAGGAAAAATGACAAGTAGACCAAGTGAATGCATTTAGGTATGATGATTAGGTTACACTCATAAGCATAAGTCTCTTAGGTAATGTTAGTGTATTCTTAGGTATCCAAAGTAAGAAGTGTTCTTAAGAAGACACAAATGGCTTAGTGTATAAAACTAGTGCTAGTTCAAGTTGTTCAGTATGGTAATGTAATCATTGTAGTTAAAATTATGAGAGCAAAGTCATCATAACACATGCAAAATTTGGGCCCAAATAGCCAATTTCAGGTGAATTGATTGGTTGGTTGTTTGGTAGAGAAGGTGATCTCTAACGGTTGAAGGGTTTGGGTAAGGTTGTTTAAAATATTTTTATCATGGGTTGAAATCAGATGGTATAGTGGGTTAAAAAAAACTAAGCAAGTTGATCATTGATGGTCAAGGTCAATCATCAGTGGTCATGTAATGATTATTGGTGGTCATATGTTAGCCTATAGAGGAGACCATAAAAGGTATGCTAAGGGTTCATTCCCTCATTTTACAAACTTGTGACCCATGATGCTTTGCTTAAGGCTTTATTGAATAAAATGGTGATGGTTGTATTTTTAGTAAGTGATTGAGTGAGTTATTGTGGTTGACTGAGGTGATTGACTAGAGGTTTGAATAGTGAGGATGTAGATAGGTTGAGGGAGAGCACGAGGCTAAGTGGTGGTGGCTCTTAGATCTCCTCCATGATGGTGGTCGAAGAATGAGGTAGGCATTATAATTAAGATTATTTATGTTTGGTGAATTTGTTGTTTATTTGGTTGATTGTAGGTTGGTGAAACCTAGGGTTAGGGTTTGGGTTTGAAATTGGGGGGGTTATTTCTTAATGTGAAATTGGTATAGGTGTGGGAAATTATATATGATAGGTGAGGTAGGGGAATTTTTTGAAGTAATTTGGGTATTTTGTTGTGTTTTTCTTTGATAATTTTAGATTTTTGGGAGGTTAGGGCTAGGGTAGTTATGTTGATGGTTACAACATATTGATCATCTCTGGTCGATAGGTGACCATTGAATGATCAACATGTGGACTATCACTGGTCAACCACCTAACTATAAGTGGTCAATAGTTGATCAGTGATGGTTCCAAAAGGAACCATTATTGGTCAATACTCAACCATCGGTGGTCGATATATAAGGTGAGGATAGGTTTAATGGGTTAGTGATTTTGAATGTTGGATAAGGTTATTTAGGTGATAGGAACCCATGTTGTAAGGCTTAGTGATATAAGGGTAGGGTGGCAGATTATAGGTTTAAATAATGGGTTTTATAGGTAGAATTAGGTGAGCTTAAGGGAATATGAATAAAAAGGGTATAAGTTTATGGTAAGAAAAGGGTTATGGTTACTAATTGTGTAGATGAGTTAAGGTAGGTTAGGTTAAATTTAAGGTAGGTCTTGGGTGTAGGTTGTATTAGGTAGAGCTTATGTAATTGAGGTGATTAGGGTAAGGTAAGACGTAAAGTTAATAGGTAGAATTCCTAGGTGATGTTTGATGGACTAGGTAAACTAATGTAAAAGTATATATTTATAGGCAAAGGAGTAGTTGTAGATACATGATTAAGTGATCTATATACTTGATGAGGTATGTTGAGGCATGACATACCAGGATTAGGATCATATGACTGATATAGGCCTAGGAGGCATGAGGTACTACCATCATGCGCCCTAAAATGTAGTTATGTTAGTGGTACTCATTGCGAGATGGGAACTATCCACTAAAACATTCTTACTACTGATAGGAGAGATCACCACTATACTAAAGGACATCTATTAGATAGTATGTCCACCCATATAGGGTGAACTAATATACCATATCAGTAGTAATGAGAGAGATGGGTATATACATCATTTATATGGAGAGGAATTTGTGCTAGTGAAGTGGCATTATGGAGGTTTTCACTACACACCATTATAACACAAGGATATGGTTAAGAGAGTTATTTATGATGATGATGATGATAGTCATCACATGCTATGCACAACCAGATTTGAGAAATGGGAGATTTTCATACTTGTTGTTGGGGATGCTAATTGATATGTGGTTAGATCATATAGAATTTGTGTGGGAACTTATTTTATTAGTTTATATCTATCAAGAGCTATGAGGATACCATACTCATAGGATATTTGGGATCAACATTAGTTTTGTGATTCATTATTAGGCCTATGAGCACATTATGGTATGGAGACCTGGGGCCCTACCATGGCATGGTTTTATTCAAATGGATTTTACCATTGCTTACATGTAATTGAGATTTGATCACACACTCACCAGACCAAGGGGAGGAGCTTGAGACCTAAATTGGTATAGATATTAATTAGAGGAAATTTTTGAGGGTGAGGTCATTTGACACCCATAAGTTATATCTCTAACATGGGAGAGATACGCTAGACATACTCTATCATTATAGAGCTACAGGTGGGTATTTGGGATGCAAGACCATGAGGTGGAGCTCATCCCGTTTGCTAGGGTGAGGAGATAGTTTGGGATCATCTAAGATATTTTGGGGGAGTTTTCAAGATATAAGAGGGAAGATACAAATTTCCCATTGTCTTCTATAAATACATAGGATATGTTTAATGATCATAAGGAGATGTTGGCTAGGGCTAATGTTGATGATGTAGGTGTCACTGATAATGACCCTGTATGGTTATAGGCACATTATGATGCATCCATTTTTGGAGGAGATGATGATTAATAGGAAATGATGTTTAATAGGACATGTATGTTGACATGGATGAGGGTGGTGGATATTAAATGGAGGAAGATGCCCTTGGTAGGTAGGTAGTGATTGACAAGAGAGGTAAGGCACATGTGACACTAGCCAAAACACAAGCATTCTTAGTAGAAGTGACCTAGGAGAGGGATGCATCATATGGATAGGTGGTCACTCTTACTAGGGAGAGGGATAAATCTAGAGCTCAACTAGCTATGGTTATAGAGGAGAGGGATTCTCTCAGACATGTAGGAGGGTGAGTAACGGTACCTAAAAGAATATTAGGGACTATCTCCATGGGGAGATATGTAGAAATAGTGAAGGAGATATGGTATTATGAGGCCTTAATTTTCACACATATTCTATATGACTCATATGGGGTGAGTAAAGATCAAGGATTACCAAAAGGGCTAGTAGTGTGACACCAAGTTAGTGGGCTATATTTGTAGGTGGATAGGTAGGAACATGAGGTGGACATGATCCAAGAGGTAGTGGTGCTCTAGGGTCTTAGACTCTCATGAGACCTTATATTTTGATATATTATATGATTTTGATAATGGCTTGTGAGCTGATGTAGCAAGATGTATATACCTTATTTAGAGACATGTATATTATTTTATATATGATGATAATTTATGAGTTCATGATGTGTGTGTGTGTGTGTGTGTGTGTGTGTGTGTGTGTGTGTGTGTGTGTGTGTGTGTGTGTGTGTGTGTGTGTGTGTGTGTGTGTGTGATCATGTTTATGTTTTATTATTCATAGATGTGGTATGATCATGATGTTGTCTATGATTAGCATGTTGATTGTTAATGTTTACTTAGTTTAGGTATGTGATGATGTAATAATTTAATTTATGCACATGATGATGTTGATATGTGATAGATGTTATTATTATCATGATGTGATGATGAATATGGTGTTTATATTTTGTAGGACATGGATATGATGATTTTGATTATTGTCATGGTTATTGATAATCATGTTCATGATGAGGATATGACATAATGGTATTGCTTATGGATGTTATTAGTTATGTTCATGATGATTATGTTTATGGATAATGGTTTTTGATGATTACGTCTAGTTTAATTTATGATGTGATGAAATATGATCATGATATGATGAAATTATGATGATGATTTTGTTATGGTTTATGTGTACTCACCTCACTAGGCATGAGATAAAATGTCTATTTAATTTATGATCATGATGTTATTCATTATTGATGGATGTTGTTTATTGTCTGATGATGATTATGACATGGTTATGGTTTATTGGTGACTATGTTTATGTTGTATTCTCATCATGATGTAGATATTTGATGGGTTTTTTTATTTGATGATGATTAGAATGTTATGTTTTATTGGACATGGTTCTGATGTTTGTGATTATTGTGATGGTTATGGATGACTATGTTCCTGTTGTGGTTATTATTATGATGTTATAATGTTGATATGATTATCTTCATGATGATTATTCTCATGCTTTAAATTAATGAGTGTATGATTCCTTATCTAGATTAGAAATGTGGTGTATAACATATGTGAATGACTCATTCAATTTTGATGTGTGATTAAATTGTGGTAGATATGATAGATAGTTAGTTGATGTGATTTATCACTAGATGATTTTTGATGTATGAGATAGTTAGTTCATGGAAATTTCTTATGATTAAAAAAAATTAAAAAAATAAGGTAAGAAAGCCATCATTAAATAAAACACATGGTTGGCATTTTTAATGAATCGAATTTGTTTAGATGAAGGTGAAGTAATCTGAAAACACAAAGAGTAAGTTGGATAATAAAACTAAATGTGAGAAAAGATAATACAATCAAAAGACAAACATTCTAATGAATGTATCAATAAATAGGTATGAGATAAATAAGAATAAGTCATGATGCTTCTTCATTGGCAAGGAGTAAGACAAACTTAAGTTAGATCAGTGTATGAACATAATCCATTTGAATGTTTCGTATTAGCATTTATTAGTTAGTTAAAATGTTACTTGACCACCTAGTGTCAAGTAAACTCAAAAATCCCTTTGTTATAAAGGGTATAAAAGGAAGATGAATGATAATTAGACCTTCTTGTGAGACTAGCATGCCTCTATCATAAGTTACCAAAGAGCTAGTATAAACAAGTCCATGTCATATAAGGTGTAGACTAATCAATGTGGGATGTCTACTTATGAAAGCTAGTTATAGCTTCCAAAATTATATTTGTTTTTATTTTATTTTTATATTTGGATTTTTGATATTTTTATAGTGTTTGGAGGAATTAGGAAAACTAATTGATGCAGGAAGCTTCCAATAAATTTCTATCGTTTGACAAAATTTTTACTTAGCCATCCTTCAAGGTAGTGGTCTAAGTTTGTGAGATTTATTTAAGGATATTGATAGTTTCCATTCAAGGGAGTAGTCTACCTTACATGAAGTGATTTTGATTGGTTTTGGTAGCTATCCTTCAAGGGATTAGTCTACAAATGCTTGGAATGGCCCACATAATATATGAGTTATTCCCTTTTTAATGATTTTTAGATTGATTTCTTTTCTATTGACATGGATTTACTTATATTGGATAAAAAGTTCACCTTCATGAAGGTGCAAAAGTTTACCTTCATGAAGGCAAGACTAGAGCACAAAAAGGTTGATGAAGGGTAAAAGAGGTTTAATGGACAATGACCATGGGAATCCATCTTATAAAGGGAAAAAAAGTGCCATGAGAACCATGCCATGGGTAGAGCCATAGTACCCATGTTCAATATTAGGTGAAAGCTATAATGGATAATCTCATGATCCAAATTTAATTAGTTGTTCTTAAAATAAGGAGATGCAAGTGGGTGAAAACAAGGGATGAGCTTAAGTTAGACATAAGGTGAGGTTGATTTTTTTTAATAAAAGAAAGTACATAGATGTGAAACATTGAGGGGCTCAAGTTCTATTTTCCATTTAAGAGATGATAACTAGTAAGCTCTTGGTCCATACTTATGTATTACGATATAAGGTCCAAGATAATTGAAATGAAACGTGCCCCACTTGTTTTTCTCCATATTGGCGACATGTTGATTTTCATTTAAGATGAGATCTTTGATATTGAATTATTGCACTTTGACATGCTTATAATAAGTGCACTTGATGTGTTCTTGATAGATATAAATATGGGTAAGCATGGATAAATGATGTTCAAAAAGTAGCTCAAGTTAGGCCAAATGTTATTGATGATAATCACTCTCAAAGATGAGATCTTGTAGGGATATGCAAAGAGAGGGAATTTGGACTTTGAGAGGCAAGACAACCTATTCTCCAAATACAAGAGAGAAAGGGGTAACATGCATAAGGGTTTGAATGCTAGTATGATAAACTCATAAGGTCAAGGGGATGTGTAAATTCCAATCTTGACCATATGAATTAACCATTTTAGTTAGCATATTATTGAGAGTTTTATTATAATCTTTGTTTTATTCATTTACTTATGGACAATAAGGTGATGAGAAACTTAAATTGATATTTAATGTGTTAAAAATACCTTGGAATTGTTTGTTCTTAAAAATTTTACCATTGTCAGTGATAATTTTATGAGGAACACCAAAATGATAGATAATGTGATGGTTGATAAAATTGATAATCTTTTTATATTTGGTTGAGATGAGAGGAATAGCCTCTACTTATTTGGTAAAATATTATGTTTTAGTGATGACAAAATGATTTCATTATGAATAATGGGTGTTAATTTCACCAATAAGATCTAGAACCCATTGTGAGAAGGACCAGATATTCTTCGATACTTAGACTATAGCTAGGTGTGTGATGTAAATTGACATGTTGTTGACATTTAGCACACTTTTTCATGTAATCATAATAGTCTTAGTTAAAGGTGGGATAATAATAGCCAAGGAAAAGGATACGTTTAGTGATGGCTAGGTCATTAAAGTGTCCCCCACATATCCCATCATGCATTTCCTTGATAGCATGAGAGGATTCATGACTATGTAGGCAATGAAAGTGGAGACCATCAAAATTGTGTTTATAAAGAATTATCCCCAATATGGTATAAGGTGAGGTGCTCTAAATAAATTCCCTTTGATCATTTCTTGAAATGTTGGAAGGGATGATGGAAAAGATGAGATAGTCAAAGGTCTATTAATACCTAAGGTTGGGGTAGGTCTCATCCATATTGAATATGGTAGGAGAGTCTTATTTGATATAAGAAGGCTTGGTAAGTTGATGGATAATGACATATACCCTAGATTCAAAGGGTGAATATGGGATCTGGGAAGCAAGAGAATCCATCATATCTACAAATTTGTTTGTATATCATGAAGTGGTTTGGATATGGTAGTGTTTAAATGATGCTAACAATAAATTAGCTAGTTGTTTATACTAATTCAAAACATCATTATTACATTTATGATTTTATTGACCATAAGTTGAGAGTCACCAAATATGCTGATCATTTTGAATCTTAAGGCTAATGTAATCTAGATACCTATCACAAGGGTTTCATACTTGACCATATTTTTAGTACATTTAAAATCAAGATTAAAGGATAAAGGAAGAGGTTCATCATGAAGGGGGATAAAGATGATTACTTCTCCCCCATCATGTTAATAATAGGATCCATAAAATAACATGGTCACTTGATAGGTAAAGTCTTCTTGAGAAAGGGTTGCGATGGACTCATCAGGAAACTTGAGAGGAGAAGGTTGATTTTCTGCTAAAGGTGTTATGACCGATTGGTCCACAATGACATATCCTTTAATTAAATTCAACTAGAGGAATTCAAGGTCAAAATCAACTAAGAGAATGATCCACTAACCATATGCTGGTTTTGGTATGGCTTGGAGTGTATATACTTGAGTGGGTTGGTATTGGTTATGACATATGTCTTGTGGTTGAGAAGGTAGTGATGAATTTTTTAATCCATGAAGACCAAAATGAGGCATATTTTTTTTATGGGTATACCAAGTCTTATACTCTATAATCATATGAATTATGTAATAGATATCTTTCTCTTTATGTTTTTCATCCTGATGGGCCAACATTGCCCCTAAGGAGTGGTCAGTGGTGGAAATATAAATGTAAAAAGGGTGATCTTCTTTGGGGGAAATGAGGATGGGTGGAGATAAAAGGTACTCTTTAAGTGAATGAAAGGCATTTTGATAGTTTATGTTCCACTTAAAAGATACATACTTATTCAAAAGGTGGTGGAAAGGTTGGCATCAATCTAAGAGCTAAGAGATAAAGTGATGAATGGATTAGAGCTTCCCTTGCAAGCTGTAGAGTTGCTTGAGGTAGGTGGGAGGAGGCATGTTGAGTATTGTTTTGATTTTGGTGGGATTGAATTCAATTCCTCAAAAGGTAGATGATAAATCCAAGGATATTTCCTAACAAGAACACAAAAATACATTTTTTTGGATTAAGGTAGACATGGTAATAGATGAGGAATTCAAAAACAATCTTAAGAATGGTCAAATGATCTTTACAACATTTGTATTTCCCAAAGAGGTCATTGACATAGTCTTCTATAATTTTATGAATAAGGTCATGAAATATGTAGGTCATAGTGCATCAGTAGGTAACACCAACATTCTTCATACCAAAAGGAATGACCTTATAGTTTAAATTTCCGCATGGGGTGATAAAGGTAGTTTTGTGTTGATCTTTAGGGGCATTGAGATTTGATTATAACCTAAGAACTCATCTATAAGAGATAACATCTCATGGATGGCTATAAGATTGATAAGCTAGTCAATGATTGGTAATGGAAAGTCATCCTTTGGGAAAGAAAAGTCAAGGTCATGAAAGTCTACACAAATACAAAGTCCCCTTGTGGATTTGGTGATAGGGATGATGTTTGAGACCCATTAGGGATAATCAATGGGTTAAATTAAATTTACAGATAGGAGGTATTGAAGTTCTTCTTTGATGAAAAGGGCTATGTGAGGGTACATTCGATGAATTTTTTTCCTAACTAGCTTGGCATCGTAGTTGGTGAATATATTATGGGTGGTGATAAAGGGGCTAATTCTTGGCATGCCACTATAAGACCAAGAAAATTATATGTTTTGGCCTTTCAATAATGATGGGAAATTTTGAAGCTCCTCAAAATTTAGTGATTGGCTGATTTTAATAATGCATGGGTTATCTAGAGTACCCAAGTTGATATAGATGGTGCATTTATTCAACATGGTTAAAGTTTCAGGAAGAGGGGACCTATGGATAGGAAAATCTTTGACACCTAGATAGGAAAGAATGGAATGATCATCCTAACATGAAATGGTATTATAGGTAGGAGAGTCATCTCTAAAAATATTTGAATGATTCAAAGTAATATTTATGGTTTACCCCTCCTTTTGATAAGTCAGGGGTCTAAGGTTGATCATGTTGATGAAAAAACATTAGGGGCATGATGTCAAAATATTTAGATATTGATGGTGAGGATGGGATTTCATCATCAATGATGGTAATGGGAGGTAAGTTTTTTGGTTATTTGGGTGGAAAAAAAACAAGACAAAATATTTCATGAGGATTTTGAGTATTACATGGAGGTAACTTGTGTGATATACACTCATAACATCCTAGACCAAATCCCTTCCAAACACACCTATGGAGGTATGTCTTGGTGAACTCCAGTTTATCCAACTAGGAAAAATTAGAGATGAATGGTCAAGAAAAAAAGGAGGTCAAGGAGGTAAAAAGTGATTGATCAAGTCCCCCATAGATAAGATTCATTTAGAGATTAGGAGGTCCAAAATAAATAGTGGTTCTAGTATTGGGGTCATAACTAGGGTTTTGGTCAAGGTTCCTAAACTCTTAGGGAGTAAGGAAGGCATCCAAGGCTAAGAGTTGATATTCCCCAAGTGAGAGACATTGGAATGTAGATTTTAAGGGGTCCTTTGCAAGGATTTGGGTAGGAATGAATGAGATAGTTGAGGCTTGGTTGGTAGAAGATGTGGAATCATCATTGGTTGATAAATATTTGGTGGTGGGAAGGAGGAGAACATCATTCAATAGGTATGAAATGTTTTGTGATGTAAAAGGATTGGGGTCAACTTATATGGTAACTACTTAACCCTAATGCCCAAATTTGATGCACTGATGTAGGGTGGATGGTACACAATTAATGGAATGGATCTAAGGTCACCCAAGTAGGACATTATATTAAAAATCACTGTATACTATGTAAAAGATCTTGAGAAGTGTGTAAGGTCCTAAGTAAATGTGGAAGATGATAGTTCTTAGAGTTATTTCCATAGTGGAATTCAAGAAATGGAACATTGCTATGGTTTTGAATATGATATTCTTTGATAGTTTAGCTAGTCATAGGCAAGGGGGGAGATAATGTTGATTCTAGGCCCCCCATAAATCATAACTTTCTTGATGAAAGTTTGATTGATGTATGTGGTAATGAAGAGAGAAGGATATAGATCTTGGGGATGAATGAAGGGTATTTCCAAATATTTGAAGGTAACAATGGTGGAAAGGTGGAGGGCTCTGAAAAAGGCTACTAAAGGTTGTGGTTATTCAAGTTAGAATTCTATAGACTACAAAATTTCTATTATTGCCTAACAATGATGGGAAATGTATTTATTATCTCATAAAAACTCATCTTCACTAGTGTTTGTTGAAGATTCTTGAGAACTACTCTTTGGATTGACTTGGAATCGTTGGATTGAGAGGTATCCAAGATGGATATCTTAGGTTTGGGAGAAGGTGTGGATGGTTGGGTTTTGTTTAGTGGTTGGGTGGTAGAAGAAGGGTATGTCCATAGAATGGACACATTTTCCTTCCCCTTATCCTTTTATTGGGATTGTCATCTTATGACCATATAGATGGTATGGATTTGGGGAAGAGTTGAGTTAGAGGACTAATTTATTTTTTCCTCGTTCTTGGATGAGAGTGTGAGAGTAGGTAGGTTTAGGGTGATAGGGTGTGGTTCTTAGAGTGGCTATAGGGTTATGGGTGGATCTCTTGAAAATAGGTCATTGTCAACATATAGATAATAAAATAGGACTTGGAGAGATTTATAGTTCCTTGTATCATGTCTTAGTTTTCTATGTATGAGAAATTAAGGTTGTCATCAAACCAGGATGGCCTAGGACTATGGGGGTCAAATGGTTTGATGGAAGGCAAAGTCAAGTAAGAATCTTGTAATGACCTCTATAAGATGGTTGAATAAGATTCAAGTAAAGGTGACAAAGATTTTGGATTTCTTGTTTTGATTATTCGAGTAGAAGCCATCTTAGGAGTAGGCATAGTAGTAGGAGTTTTGGGTGGTGGAATATTCGTAGTGGTTGGTGCTTTAGAGGCCAAAATTTCATAATTAGTAGGTTTGGTAGTAGATGATTTAAAAAAAAGGTTTAGAAGTAGGATGTTTGGTATTGAAGGTTTGGAGGTCGAGGTTGCAAAGAGGATAGGTAGGGGCATACCTAGAAGAGGAGGTTAGTTTTGAGTCATCTTTGAGAGACATGTTTTCTTAATAGAAGGATGAGGTCCTAGGAGGGAATAAGGATGTGATCCCATAATGGAAGGCAAGGTATACATAAGTGGTAAGGTTATAGGTTTTTGGATCCTAGGTGGCTTCTCATTTTTGGTTGGCTTGATTTGGGATTCCTTTGATGGGATAAGCAATGTTGAACACAAATTTAGTAAAGAGTTAGTAAGGGTCTGAGTAGGGAACATGCCTAGGTTTTTGATAGGTTTGGTTGTGATGGGGGAAGCCCTTTGGGATATTTTAGATGGAGTTGGTTTGGTCAATTTAACTATGGCTTGAGGGGTAGAGGTTTATAAAGGTTTGGTTGGGGTGATCATGGGTTCAATGGTGGAAGTGGAAGGTTGGGTTGATAATGGCATGGTTGGAGGATCTTGCTTGGTTGGGTATGGAAGCTTGATATGGTACAAAAATATAGCACGACCTGTGTTGGGTTGGGATAGGTACTCTATGTTTTGAACTAGTCTAGAGAAAGGCTTATAGATGGGTTTGATCCCTTTGGTATTTACCTCAAAGTACAAACCCATGGGTAGAGAGAGATGAGTGTTTACCTCATCCTTCTCCTTAATTAAAATGTCAAAGGTTTAGGAATATGAGTCTTTTGTAAGAGAGGTAGGTAGAGTGAATTAATCCTTAGGGATACGTTCCAAAGGAAGAGTGGACTATTATATGATGGAAGAGAAGGATATGGTGGTAATGGCAACTTATCTATTTATGTCTTCTAAAGGAGAGGCTAGTAGCTCCACTACCTCAATAAGTGGTGAAAGGGGAGTGGTTGTTTCCTTGGTCTCATTTTCCAAAGGAATGGATAGTGACTCCACTACCTCAATAAGTGGATCAGAAGGAAAGGTGGTTTAGGAAATGGTTTCCTCAATAATGAGTTCACTAAGAACTGTGTTAATGGTATGGACCTCATGGTTATGAGAGGATTCTAGTCTATTTTTTATTGTTCATGGAAGGGGCATGGTTGGGGAATGAATGTCTAAATATGTCAAGTGATTGATTTGGGGGTGTGTTGGGGCTATCCAACACAACTTCCCCATTGTTAATTAGACTTTGGAAAACACTTTTAAAAGTACCTCACCTACTAACATCATGTCTAATGACATGGTGGAAGTTACACAATTTGTTCTCTCTATACCAACTAGGTATAGGGTAAGAGGAATCAAATTACTATGGAGGTTTGATTGATGGGAGTTATATGATATTTTATTTTAACAACTTTTCCAAGATGAACCATATGAATCCCCTAGTGGAGTAAATTATTTTTGGTTGTTGAAATTTTGGTTTCTAGTGTTTTGTTTAGAGGAATTAGAAGAGTTAGGATAGCTAACAACCAATGGAGGAGTAGTTTTAAGGACAACCACATTCATGGTTTCCTTGTTTTTAGTTTTAGTGTTGGTTTGATTTTTAGGTTTGGAGGAGGAAGCCTCATTTGATTTGAAATTAGAATTATTGTTTCTCAATTTTAATTACTCCTCATCAATATATATGTTATCTAACTTCTGTGCCATGGTGAAAGATTCATCAAAGGTCCTAAAAGTCTTAACTAAGTATAATAAATGTGTTTGGAACAATCCTGAGCAAAGAGCTCAATCAGCTCAGATTGGATAAAAGAGAAAGAGAGTTGATTTATCGAGCTTCTCTGATTGGATATGAAGTTAGAAATGGACTCATCATCAATTTACTAGATGGATTAGAAATTTATGATGGAAAATTTATTAAAGATGTTTATGGAAAAGTGATCTAAGAAAGTCTAAGCTATTTGGGTAAAAGAAAAGAGGGAGTGATTAATAATGGCATTATACCATTTTACTACCATACTAGATAGAGACATGGGAAAGGTATGAAGAAGGAGAGCATCATCATAAACAATAAAATAGAAAGAGTGTCTAAATTATCATAGATGATGTTGAGGGTCTTCCTTGCTCTAAAGTTTTGATAATTTTAGAAGATCACATTGAGGAGTATAAGGTTAAATGGGGATGGATGAATTGGTTCATTTCAGATTTGGTCATATGATAAGAGGTTATGGGCACCATAAATAGATGACTCCAAAGTATTGATTTTGTCCATCAACATCTTAACAAGATCCATCTATGGTTATGTACCACCATAGTTTCATGGTATATTATTTATGGTTTGGGTAGGTGCATCATAAGTATAGCTAGTGGAAGCTTGGGAGGTTATCACATATTAATGTGTGGACATGGGTGGTTAATAAGACATCATGAATGGGTATGTGGATATAGGAGGCTAGGTAGAGGATGGAGCCATATACCCTTATGGGTTTAGAATATAGTTTAGGTTGGGTGAAATAGGAACTTGTTAAAAAATTGGCATGGGTTGGGTTAGAGGTATGGTTGGGTTAGTAGGTTGAGTATGGGTAGTAATCTTGGTACTAATGGGTGGAAGGGTAAAAATAATGAGAACCACCAATATTTTGAATGGAGTGGAGGTAGGTGGGCTGGAAAGAAGAAGAAGGGTAGAAACATGAGTAGAGGGTATGTTTTTGGTAAGCAGGGTATGGGTGGCCAAAGGTTAGGTTGTTCCTATGTTGGAAGAGTTATGGATTAGGGTGGAGGTGTTTTGGTGTTGGTTGGTTGGATGGGTTAGCTTTAGTTAGTGGTATTAGATGGATTATTAGTAGAAGAGGATGGTTAGGTGACTAAGGGTTAGGTGAAACTAGTAGAGGTACTACTCATAAGGTGGGATGGCATACCATAGGGAAGGTTAGTAGGTGGAACCAAGGTAAGGGTTTAGTGGGATATGGTACTAAGGTAATTTTAGAAGGCTATGGGGTTGTTATCTAGAAAGGTGGTGAAATTTGTATCACCTTGGGAAATGTTTTATGGATACTAGGACTTTGAAAAGGATGGGGATAAAGTTTTGTATATGAGACATACTCCATAGATGAAGAAGAAGAGGAAGATTGATGATTAGGAGGTGGATCCTGATTTGCTTATTCTCTTGGTTTTTTCCTAGTTAAAACCATGCAAATAAAGGAAAAAGGAAGATACAAGCAATATCACAACTCAAAAGAGAAGTAATAAAAATAAAAAGATCTAAAGGAATGCAATGCATATACTAATGTGTGTTAAAATACTAAGATACTTTATTATCTCTATTTAGGTTTATGCCTCAATTTTAAATAAGTTATGAATACCAACTTGGGTTTGTAGAGTGGGTACTAAAAGAAAATATCTAAGGATGGTTTTAGG
Source organism: Torreya grandis (assembly GCA_037957365.1). NCBI lineage: Eukaryota > Viridiplantae > Streptophyta > Pinopsida > Cupressales > Taxaceae > Torreya > Torreya grandis. The sequence goes on along the minus strand of JARHVA010006460.1, from coordinate 219,991 downwards.
TAGTTAAAAGATCTCAAGATCTATACTAGAACTTGGTATGTGGCTTGATATTGGGGCCTACCCCCTCACTTCACACACAATAATGATAAGGGTGTCAAGTGCTTAACCAAGATATACTAAGTTACTAGAGATTATACTCTGTTAGTGTATTGAGTTGGTTCTCCCCTTGGTGGTGAAATCCAAGTAGGATAGTTAAGAGAAGGTGACTGCTAGGTGATGAAATCCTCATTGGGCCTTATGTCAAATTTTTTATTCTTATTAGGTGTAAGTTGTTTTTTCTTGTGTGTATGATAAGAGTGAAGATTCAATTAATTCACTAAATTAATTAAGTTATGTGAGATAAAATAATCAAGAAAATAATATATGCAATTAATTTTAAGCCTAAAATGAAAATTTGATTTTGTTGTATGAGCAAAACAAAGAAGAAGCACTTAGATGCAATAATAAACCCAAGATAAAATTCAAGGGTCCTACCAGGCATGTTAGAATGTTTCACTAAAATTTTACTTTATTTCTAAGAAGAAAGTTATAAAAATTGAAAGAAGGGTAAGGTTAGTAGATCCTGATATGTTGTGCACACATTGATCCAAATGGTTGTGGATGCTCCTATTTAACTGGGGAGGAATGACCTTCAAATAAGAAATGACTAAGCAAATGGTTTATTAGTTGGGTAACAGGGTGGATTGCCTAGCATGAGCTAGATCTAAGAGGCACAATCTTCTTTAGAGGCTGTCAATCCATTATTTTAAATAGTTAATTTCTAAAAATGAAATATAAACTACTTGCATAAGTAACAAATGGTACTGAAATCAAATACAAGAAGTGCTTGATAAGATATGAATATGAATAATTGTAGAAATAAATGATTAGATATCAATGCTAAATAAATCAGATGTGATTTCAAAAATAGATTGATGTTTTGTGATCAGGTATAAAGTCAAAAAGTGGGATTTGGTTAGGGTCTGATAAGTCAAATAAGATTGTTTTTGGAATTGACACACAGTGACTATTAGTGTTGGGTAAGACCATTGGTAGTTAGGTGACCATTGGTGGTTAGGGGAAAACCATTAGTGGTTAGGTTACTATAGATGGTTACTTTAGGTTTGGCATGGGTAAAATAAATTTTGGTTGGGAAGGATAGAGAGAAGTTTTGGAGTGTGGGTTGGTAGAGAAACAAAGGAACTAGTTATTGAAAATAGATACTTAGCCTTGTTTTTAGTCTAGTTAACATTGAGGTGAGTAGTTGAAAACTTGTTATGAGCTTTAGATAAATTTTAATAGAGTGATGATGCCTTAATTGATGAGTAACATTACTTTTGATCTCTATCATGGTTGAGGGTTCACTAGAAGACTTCTTGGATTCACCAAGAGTGAGAATAACACTTTCACAAGAATCTCTAATGCATAATACTCTGATGATTTTTGATTTCCCCTTCCTCTTTCACCTCCTCCTCTTATCTTTATATAGGGAAAATTAAGTGGTAAAATAAGAGGTTCAACAATAGGTTCAACAAGATGTATAATTTTACATTAACATGCATTGATTATGCACATGGATCAAATAGCTAAAAATAAAAAAGCAAGTTGTACTTGAGTGGGATTTAACCCTTGAGGTGGTTAAAGGTCAAACATCAGTGGTTAAGGCTAACATTGGTGGTTAGGTGTCAACCATCGATGGTTGAGGTTATAGTAAAAATTGGCTAAGTTTAGTCACTTCTAATGAATGGCAGGGTAATGGTTAGGAAGTGGTCCCTAGGGGGTCAAGGGGTGGTCTAAAGGTTAGTGTGATATCTAGAAGCATAGTGTATGGTTTTTAGTGTCTACACCTATACAACACCATTGACATGGTGACCTTATTCATCTTGGCATTGACCTATGCATCATTTAAGGCATTCATAAACACCTCATCATACCAAGTGTGGACATCCCCATAATTAGCTTTACCCTTCCTCAAAGTTTCTTTAGGTGTTTCCTCATGTTTTCCTTGGGGTCCCATTCTCTATAAGGTGCCCAATTGAAATCATAATGGGTTTAAGTTTTTCTCATTTTTTGGAAGTGTTCCCATTTGATGTTTTGAATCTTACCAATACTAAGGGGAGTCAGGTTCATAGATCCCTACTTCTTATTTCTTATCTAAACATCCACTGAGTCAATCAATTGGGTAGCAATTTCTTTTTCTACAACTTTGTATAGGACCAACCTAGGTAGATACATAGGGTAGGCTCTAGTGCCCTCTATCCTAATTATGGTGTAGTCTAGACATAACCAATATTCCCCCATATCACCTATGCTCTTCTCAATTTGATCTAAAATCCTAGGCATATATTTGCCTAGATGGCATGGTATACCATCGGGTAGAAGGTCTCAATAATATTTTTCATGTTCTTCTTGAACCTGTGAATGTGGAGAATGTTGAAACTTTCACATGTCCTACTCATAAGGTACTCTTTGAAAGGCTCCCAAGGCTCATTAAAAGATGCATGGATGATTTCAGCTATAACATCAACCAAATATGACATCATATAGAAGTTATGATCTAGGGAGTTATTCACATTGGTTGTTTTGCTAATGATGTTGGAATTGATGATTTCCCTTATGGTAATTATCCTTTTAGAGGTGAGAATAAGGTCGATTAGGGGAATCCACACCTCATTCACATAAGTCATTTTATGGAAATCATATATTCTATTTAACATGGCCATGGAAATTATGACTCCAAGTCAGAAAGTGCCTATAGGTATAGAAAAAATAAGGCCTTTAATTGTAGAAGTGTTAGGGTCATGGGACCATTATTATAGCTTGCTGGCTATGTTATTTTTATGTATCTAGGTATTCAATAGAGTTTTGTTATATTTCATCTCAAGGTTAGGTAGCCTATAGTACCTTTCAAATGCTTTAACACTAAGGTGGCCCACTAGTGTGCTATTTTAGTGAAAGTGTAATATTTTACCAAAAAATTTACCATTTGTAAATAAATATAACAATAAGTAGATATAGGGCATTACCTCCAGTTTAGCTAGGATGTTATGCAAACCCACCATCTTGATTGATAACAAGTCATCCTGGTACCTCCATGAAAATGTAGAGAGTTGGTACTCCAAACTTTAAGTTTTGGCCTTATCAACTTCCTCCCAAATAGAAGAGAAGTGATTGAAATTGTGTTTAAGGGTAAATTCATCAAACACTAAGTCATTATATTCTATTATTTCTACAATTGAATATATAGATGGAGGAGGTGAAATTTGAGATGAGGAGGCAATGATTATGTGGTTTTTAAACTTTTGGTTTGAAAGGGTTCAATATTAGGCTTTTATTTTGTTAGTTTGATGGTAATATGAGTGTAATTAGATCTAAAAATTGCATATATTACCTTTGGATTCACTAGATTCACCTAATTAAATGTTAAGGTTTTTCAATTCATGTGAATTAATGGTGTCAGTGGCTTTGGGTCCTCAATTTTAATTTTTATATTTAAATTTAACCTAACTCATGATATGGTGACACTTTAATTGAATTAGACTCATGGGATGTTGACATTTTAATTACATTTGACTCATAAGATGGTGCCACTTTGTAGGATCATGTTGAGTCACTTGTCTAGGAGATTTCATATAATGATTTTCATTGAGTTAGTCGTAAAATGATCAAGATGATGAAGTTTAGCATGGCATCCCTTGCACTCTTACCCAAATATTTCATACATTAAGTTTAATCAATCAGTCTCTGGGTAAATGGGATGGAGACACTTGGCATAATCTCAGAGAGTTACTCGCTTAGTGAACTTGAAATATTTTTTGAGTGTTGGAATGTCTCAAGTTTTTAGGTGCATGTCACATGTGCTTGACTATTGAAAAATGAGGTCTTAATATTAATGTCATGGGAACATTTGAATCTATTACAAGGCCTTTCATGGTATCACCTAGTACTACCTTTAAATATATCTTGAAGGGCCTTGTAAAAACTTTAAGGGTACCCTTACGCATGTTTGAAAGATATCTCCTAGGATATACCTTCAAATTCTTGGGTTCACTACAGAGGTTGAAATCACACATAGGATCCCAAAATATAAGAAGCTATTTTCTTTCCATAATATTTCTCAAAACCCCCATTTCTCAATATCATTTTGTATACTAATAAAATACATGGTTGAATACTGACTTAGTTAACAATTTTTCTCTACATGGCTATTCCACTCTTATACATGTTTGAAATGTATCTCCTAGGAGAGACCTTCAAAGTAGGATGAAATGAGGATTGAAGTATGTAGTATATGATATTAAAATCTATTATTGTTTTGGATTAACATAAACCATGTCATTAAAAAAAAGATTTATACATTACAATGTTAACATTTTTAGGTTTTAGAATATCTCCATGCTTATGTTATGGTATGAATATAGATTTTATGGTATAAATATAGATTTATCTACTTCATATAGGTATAAAATAGACTAATTTTATAAATAATCTTATTGACAACTCTTCTCATGTATTTTGTAAATGTCTAGGCTAAAAAATCATATGTCAAAGGCTTTCCAATGTGCAAACTATGTTTCTCTCATAAATATTGGTAAGGTAATTGGGGAAGGAAGAATACACAAAGTTGTAGGTCTAGATGCTAAATCTATGGAATCCATAAATCTCAATTCCCAATGCTAAAATGAGGAAATACCTATTAAATGTGTAAGTGTTAATGTGACTAAATATTTTGATCAACTTTTACCACTTTCATTTCCTACAACTTTTGTGGATAATTTTGGGGTTGTAGTTGATAGTTTTACTATTTGGAGTAGAATAATGATGCAACACATTAGATACAATTTTTCTATAGATAATAACATGGAAGAAAAATAACATAATTTTAGTTCAATTCTTCACAGACAACCATTTCAAAAAAAAAACCCTTTCTTCGATTGATTGGTTTGATATATCGATGATACTACCACATTTCATAGCCTAAGAAAAAAATTCTTGGGAAAAGGGGACACTTATTTATAGATGATGAAATTTTTTCTTTTGGTTATGTTGAATTTGCATAACTAGGGGAGTTTTTTAGTTATATTCATTTCCTAATGTTAGAAAATTAATTGGGAATTTACATAAGACATGTTCTATAACATTATGACACTTTCATTACAAAGGTAACTAAAACATCTATCATTAGATGGCCTTCCAGCAAGATGGTGGACACTAAATGGAGAGAAATCAACATACCATACATGACACTAAAAGAGAAAGAAATTGGAAATTTTTGAGATGTAATGGATAATGAATTCATTCCTTGCCTGACATTCCTAGCACAGAGGCATCCAAAAAAATTATCTCTTTCTTACAACTACTGAGGCCAAAAAAAAATTAGCAAAATACTTCACTCAACCAAGTGGAGTTTGATGAAAACATAGATAGTGAGATTACAACAATGTATGTAGATAAATGTTGTACCAAAAAAATGTTTTCAATCAAGATTGTCATTTGAGATGCAAAAATCTGCAAGGATAAAGTTTCTTTATTCCACCAAAATAGATAGAAGGCAACATGTCTTGGATGTCCTTTCTATCAGTTTGTTTAAGAAAATAAAAACAAAACTACCATTGATTTTTAGGGTAGAGAATTACATTTGAAATCTTGGCTTAAACTATATGGATTGAAGAGAATTAGCTTTTTTGACATTCAAAATTGTCACAAAAATGGGGAATGAAATGCATTCCATGCAAGGAGGTTTTGTCAAAATCCACAATAGAAGATAACCGTAGCTAAAGATATTTTGGACCAATTAGTGGATTATTTTGCAGATGTTTCTCCACAACTAACATACAATGTATATAGAGATATATCATGAGAAAATGTTTGACTTCTTCTAGCATCTTTCATTAAAGAATTTATGAGGCACCACATCAATGCAAAACTAGAAGATATGGAATATGAGCCAATATCCTAGCCAAAATTCAATAACATGTGGAAAACTAATTTTCATGATGTGACCATTGCCATGTCTTATGACTTCAATAGGTATAAAAAATTCATATTGTTGACTCAAAAAAAATGCTCTAGGTTCCTTTCAAGGGATTAGAAAGATTTGTCAATCAAGAATGCATGATGTAGTCAAATTAGATACTTTTTGAAAGATAAATGTATTACACACATAAATGAATGTAAAAAAAATACCCTAAATATTTCCTTAATGTCATTTATGACAAGGTGTAATGTCAAAAAACATTTGTTCCAAGGATAGTGATAAAAAATAAATAAATTACTAATAAAATAGTAGAGTTGTTAATTACATGGATTATAACACATAGTCATAGTGTAGGTGGATATGGGCATTTTTTACCATATGTTATTGGAGGGCCTAAATTTACTATCACCTCATTGAACAAGTGCTTAAAGGATATGGAAAAAACAATGCTAGATACTTATGGATCTTTACAATATAAAATTGAATGTTCAAAATATCCATTGTATGGTGCACTTTTGTCTAATAACTACTACCATAAATGTAATAAATATAGAGAAGAAAAATAACCAATTGGTGCCTTTGAGAAACTTCCTTCTAGGATATGCCTTTAACTAGACAATTGTTATGGGGATAATAAGAATAGGTACTTCCTTCCATCCATAATTATATTTTAAAAATGTCAAAGCTTATATGAATTAATTTTACATTTACAAATTCACAAAATCATGTTTTTTGGTACGTGTTTGTGTTGCAATAATTATCTCTCATTGTCTACAAAGGTGTTTTCCTTGATGACAAGGTCAGATTTATCCTTGTAGGACATACCCATGAGGACATCGACACATTTTGAAACCTCTCTAAATTTATAAAGAGGAGAGATGTATGGAGTGTGGTAAATATAATGGATAGCTATAGGACATGTGAAAATACAAGAATCATCATGCCAAATTTGATTGAAGAAGTAGTGGATTTCATATACTATGTTAATAGTTACCATTTGAAGGGAAGAAACAAAATAGTAGACTTGACAAAAGGTCAATAATTTCTTCTATGCATGGATTAATTTTATCCCATTATGCATTACAAAAAGTCTATAGGAGATATAAATTGGTCCCCTTAATTACATTATGGGAAACAAAATAAAACGGTAAGCCAAATTTCTTGGAAGGTAATCCATCAAAAATATTTTTCAAAGACTTGAAAAATAAGGAAATTCTACAACATTCCATTATTGCAAAGGTCTTAGATAGAAGTAGAAAAAAAGAGTGAAAATTAATTTAAATATATCTTGATTAAGTATGTACATCAATTCAATGAATTTTGTTTGACCAAAAATAATAAGTGGAATGATCTAGTATATTACTTCCAAAACATACATGACACAATGAAAGAAGACATGTTCCCTTTTGAATATGAATGTACAAGAGATTTTTGGCCTAAAACTCACCATGACATACCCCTGCATAGAGATCTACATAAAATGGTTCATGATAGGACCCTTGATTTTGGAGTGGCATATATAGATACATATGCTGATCTAAAAAGAAAAGGAACAAAAATGAATTTGATCTAGCTAAAGATGTGAAAATTAGAGATATGTTATTTATCAGATCTGATGATTTTATAGGAGTGGACTACATGTTATGGGTTTATAGAGATAAAATAAATATTAACATACTATAAATAAATGGAGATATATAATTAAGGGTCAATGTAGCTTGGTTCATATCAATTCATGTAGGGAAAAAAGATGCATAAGAAGCAAAAATTTATTCAGGTTGTTTGGATAATAAATGTAAGCCAAACCCAACTAACACATCTTTACCATCCATACTCATAGATAGTATCATGTAAACTTAGAAATGAAATAAAATTTGGAGAAGTCATACACTTGTTATTATTTATTTTTTAAAAGGTATTGTAATAGACTATTTAAATACATCATCTCATTTAGCTCTTTCAAAATTAGTGATAAAGGATTGGGAACTATTGTTTTCTTACATGACATTGGCAAATTTAAAATGGTGTTTCCTTAATTTTAGAATGAGAAATATGAATGCTTTATTTAAAAATTTATTCCTTTTTTTGGGAATTTATTATTTTTTATTATTTTATTTATTTATATTTATTTCTAGTGTCACTTTGCACTTTGGGTCTTGGAAAATATACTTCAACATTTACATTTTATATTTTCTACTCTGACAATTCAGTATTCAGTAATTGTGCATCTATTTTATGGAATTTGACTTTTGGAATGTCCACTTCACATTTTTTTTTTGAAAATGGTCTTTGGATTTTGTGTATTCCAAATATATAGATCAATTTTTGTGAATCATAAAAACCTCTTTGGCTTTTTAGTTTTTCTAATTAAACTTCACATTTTGCATCCTTTAAAATGGTCTTCAAAAAATGATCTTTGTAACTTATTGATCATAATTTACACTTCATCTTTTGTGAATTATAAAATGCACTTCGACATTACCATGTTTATGAATAGGTCTTCAGGGTAGATGTCTCAACATGTCCCACTTGTGCATCAAGATTTATTCTTCAACATTTATGTATCAAAAAATGGTCTTCAAATTTTTAGTTTTTCAAATTACACTTTAGACAAGAAGCCAATATTATTCCATGTGGCATAATCTTGGTGACTCAACTATGAGGAAATATGACTAGTCTAAATAAAAAGTCTCAAATAGCATGAGTACCTTATATTGTGACACACATCATAATCTTGGTAACTTGACTATATGGGAGATTATATAAATAATATAAGAATATAACATTGAGGAGGTGCAAAACCCTATGATAAATATGTGGAATGTGAAAAACATGAGGTAAAATTTGATGGTCATGGGGACATCATCTTATTTAAATTAGAGAAATAGTTAACAATCCAATCAACTAATAAAACATGGTATCCCAATCATCCTAGTTGATTTAAATCACATATCACTCAAGTGATCAATTGATGTATGAATTATTTTTCCTTATAAAATAAACCACCCAAGCTTATTAGTTGTAAATTCATGGTCTATGAATTAGTTTCAATGGTCGTATAAATTCAATTGAAGATATAGAAACACCACAACACTTTTGATTATTTTGCACTTTTATATAGATGTGATTAATTTGTAATAAGTTCAACTAATTTCTAATTTTTTTTTTATTATTTTAAATATTTTTTACTTATTAAAAATACATTAGATAGATGCGATTTATTTGTAATAAGTCCAACTGATTCTTAATGAAGTCAAATTTATTTATGATATTTTTCAGCTACTAATTATTTCTAATTATTTTAAATAATTTGGACTTATTATTAATACATTAGATAGATGTGATTTATTTTTAATAATTCCAAATTAATATTGATACAATCCAATTTGATATTGATACATTCCAACTTATTTTTGATATATTTGAGAATTTTGACTGTTGATAAGTCCATCTTATCTAAAATATTCCTTTGCACCAAAAATGTGCTTTCTCTTTATGTGCACAACACAAACAAAACCATTATAAATATAATAAAACATATCACTATAGATACAATAAAAAATGTTGCACAAAATATATACTTATCTTATACTCTCTCTCTCTTTCTCTCTCTCTCTCTCTCTCTCTCTCTCTATATATATATATATATATATATATATATATGGGTCTTTCATATATAATAATATACCTTTATTATGTCATTTTTAATATATTCTTGGCTAAAATGAACTTAATATAATAAAAATAAGAATAAATTAGATTGCATAATATATTCAACACATATGGATATAAGTGTAACTAGTAGTGTGTATATATAAAACTAAAATGAAGTAATTGATTTTTTTAATAGTATGTGACTGTATGTGATGGTGTACAATCACCAAAAAATAGTTTTTAATGGGCTTGTGAATGCTCAAATTTATAAATATAGTGTTTGTGTGATCTTGGACAAGTCTGCATTTTCTAGAAACCTATGACATGTGGCACTATTTAATGGGGTGAATAACTATCCTACATGTTTGAGCTGATCTATGAGAGTTCTAAGTGATGTTGTAGTGTCTACTAGGGATTCTTATGTGTATAAATGTATTTGATCTCATGAAATTGGGTATGCTTTCCTTATCCTTACTTCACATATTATCTAAGTACTTATAATATTAATGTGAATAAAGAAATCAAATGAAATTGATGGGTTTTACTGACCTTAGACAATCCATAATGATAATCTGAGTGTCATCTATATTACCAATACTTTGAAGAGGACTCAAATCACATGCATTTATTTTACTAAGGTGTGTGTATTCTAAATCATACTAGTGTCAATATAAGTGGATAATCACCAAATCCCTATTTTTTTAAAATAATAATGTGAATAAATATATCTCTTATTAAATATAAAATTAAAATAGTCATAAGATAGATTAATATTGTGTACTTTGAGTGTGGCCTTTGTTCACAATGTTTTCTTGTCCTAAACACATCTAAGATATTTTCATATATAAATATATATTTATGAAAATATCGGTGTCAAAAATCAAACCTAAAAAGTTTCAAACATATATAATAAAATGACTCGATGATATTTGACCCATTAAAACTTACAATATATTCTTGGAAATTTATGAAGTTTAAGGATGGTTCTGCTGCCATAGATATATCCATGATTTTTAGGCTTGTTTATAATTTAAGATAAACATAATAACCAATAATCCAAGACCAAAGATCCCTATGGGGGATTTTATAATAATGTAAATTAAATATAAGATACCCAATACCCTAAACAAATGCACTAATAAGCTCCATTTTTTCTATTGAGAGATTATACATGTAAAATCACATAATATCAGTCTAAACATTAGGCTTATACCAAATTTCGGCTTCTACATATTCACCCTTTAATCTAGTTTTTAAATGGAATATAAAAAATGATTTAAATGGATAAATAGAAATCAAACTTGATTAGATATCTTGAACTTAGAATTTTTATTTTTTTCTATTCATCATAGTATCATGATGTACATGTGAACAAAAATGTGTGAAATTAGATAGATTACTATTCAAATATAAACATAGAATATTTTATAGATAAAAATCACAATAATCAAGGAATGAATATGCTTAGGAGTATACAATATTTTTTCACCCATGTAGTATGCTCATATCATTAGAGTGAATATTCCATGGATCAAAGAGACCTAATACAAATGGAGATGGTGTATCTAATATTGTTCTCTTCTTAGCTAAAGAATTAAAAAAAAAAAAACATTTGAGCACTACTTGTGGAAATCAACCCTGTATGGATCATATGTATAATTTGAGTAGAACTTTATAAATCCATATTTAATGCCTGAGAAGGTACATAAATTTTATTAATCATCTAGTATAGAAAAATTATATGATTCAATATATGTAATTGATGAATATTTCATGTGTAATTCCTGGGTATAATTTCTATAGAATATGTCCAATATGCCTTGCATATGGCCTCTAAACTAATAACTTATGTTTAAAAAGTATAATAATTTGTGGGAAAGTATCATACTAGATAATAAATTATGAATATTTTCCATGGATATGCCCCTAATATGATAAAATATGTAATTTGAATCTTGTAATCTTTGTAATACTCTCATGGAATCTATGAAATACAACTCATAATTATATAAAAAATATGACATATAGTTTACATAAACACCTAATATTTGGAAAAAAAATAATTATGTGAGTCAATCTTATAATGATTTGAAAAAAATGTAATAATATGAATAAAATTCATGTTATTATATTTAAAATATGTGTAAACTTTACACCCATCTGGTACTTTCTAACCCATTCTTACATAATGTCATTTATATAATTTGTGTCACTCTAATAATTTTTTGCAATATGTATACTAATTTATGAATATTACCTATGTATTCCACATTTTTATAAGAGGGATGAATTTGTGTGAATCATTCATACTAAAAATTATATATGTCATTGATGTAGGATCATCCTACATGAAATAAAATCCCACAATATTTGGATTGTGTGAGAGGAAAAGTCAATTAGAGAAGTGTGAAAGGAAAGTAAATAACAGAAAACATGCACATAGTATATGAAATGGATGAATAAATTAAGGGATCATATAGAGGGGGTTTCCAATAAGATGTGCAAAAGTGAATGAAAGAACATAGAATAATATAGTATAAGGGTATGTACAAGATATGTGTAGAGAAAGATAGTGAATAAAATAGCCAAGTTGGGGAGCATGATAAAAAATAATAGTGGAGAGAAACCCACAATAGATTCACATGAAAAATAGAAAGGGTTTTGAATTTGAGGAAATAAATAAAATAACATATAAGGAGACCAATAGAAGGGGAAGAAAATAGGTGTAATAGATAAGTATGTGACATATATGGGCTTCATAAAAAGTGACATCAACTAGATGTGATGACACATGGGAGGAAGTAATGATAGGATGGTAGATAATGAGATGTATCCCAAATTTAAATTGAAATCATGTTAGAGATGCAAGGCTCAAATTTTGACTCATCCAACAAATATGAGCACAAATGACTGAAATGCATGTCAAAACCTATTAAAGGGACAATTTTCAACTACCAAACCAAACCCACCAACTTCATTTTATTAAATTTAATTTTTTTTCATAATTTTAATAATTCATTATTTACCACCATTTTAGGATTTCATTATTACCTAAATATTCAATTGTTTTGAAATTTGCATCCACTATGGCTAGCCTTTTCCACTTCAGCTTCAACATGTGCATAGTCATGTTACAAGGATTTTTTTATTTTTCCCCAACACTGTAATATATCTATAGAATAATCTTATGTAATATTTTAGGGATGAAAAATTATATATACAAAACCATATGAGTTTCTATCCATATACTATCATGTTCAATAATGTGCTCAAATTCTTTACCTAGTGGTAGGCTCTTTGGCATATCTTCGAAATTACCTTATATTTTTGTAACACGTATGGAATCCCTTAATAATTTTCACATGAGACAAGTGAATATACATACATACTATAAGTATGATACATAAATCTAAAATATGCATTCTTTTAAAAATTATTTATCTAATTATAAACAACAATTTTGACTTCCCTTATGGCAACAAACTTGATAATATATTCACGGTCCCCATGTTTGAACATTATTAATCTATCCTGATTGTTTTATTAATATTTTTTAATTTAGTATAAAAATTTAAACCATAAAATAGAATCAAAAAACTAATTATAAATTACATATTTTAGACAACCAAATTTGACACAATACTTGTTTTACTATCTTTTATCCATTTTTCTTAAATGTATCTTAGATAAGAATTAAGTACTTAATGGCACATGCATTTTATGATTTAAAAGTTTAATTTTGGATTTTATATGACCTTTTGAACCTCTTTACCTATCCAATTTTACTAAAAGACATGTAACAATAGAGATATCTGAACATTTTTTTTGTTTTTAGGTTATTTTGATTCTGAGATAGGATATAATAAAATTATTATTTATTATCTTGTATATGATTCCCTTCCAAAATATCTTGTCCTTTGACACATTTACTTTTTATAGAAATTGATTTTTGAGTCACCTTTAAGGTATTATGTATCCATTGTGTGCACCAATAAGTTTATAATTTGAATTATAAAAGATTCCTATATATAAAAATTAGCAAGAAGGATAAACCTCTCACTTTACAAGAGCTATAAAAATGTTATACACTTTTTGGAGACTAAATTAGTAGAGATACATCTAAATTATTATTATATTTTCATGCTTGTTCCAAAGTTAAGCTAAAATAAAGAACATTTATATCTACATTCACCACTTCACACACACACCAAAGTGGGAGAATTACATTTAAATTTAGTCCCATTTCAGATTATTAGAAAATTAGTAAAGCACTTGGTATTTCAATAGGGATTGAATTAGGATAGTCCAAATCAATCCTAATGACCAATTACACCCTATTTTATATGTCAAGTATTTGTGGAGGAACTACGGTCTGATTTTTTAGGTTCATGCACACACATGAAAAATGAATAAAATGATAAAATGGACACTACTAAACTAACCAAATTATCTAAGAAAGATTAGAAAATACACCAACATAAGACTACGATTGACCCATCAGGGTTAATATAAATTTTCATTCTTGTCCTTCTTTGTTGATATTATCCCAATATAAAATAACTTATCAATTTATATGAAGACATTTATCATAGGGATATGATTGACCCATAGGTGTAAAGGTCAACTATTATTCCTTTCCTTACTCTGATGATCTTTTTGCAAGACAAAATAAAAAATTATTTTTTAGGTATTATTTTTTCATATAGACAAGATCAACCCATAGGGGTCAATTTCAACTAATGTTCATGTCCTTTTTTCCAAGCCAAAAGATCCAAATTAGATGATAGAAAACATATTATCATAGGGACATGATTAACCCATAAGGGTAAAGTTTGACTACCATTTCTATATTCTATTTTATGATATTTTCATAGACAAAAAACAATTGCTTAATCTAGAAACAAATAGAGCGCAATCACTTCACACAACTTTCATTAGAAAATTAGTCTGCACATATCAATGAAGTGTAATGAATAACCTAAGTCTTTATCTACCCTATTGAATTTTTTTTTCACTTATCAGACTTACATGTTGGATTATAGTTGTCAAAATCATAATTTAGTTTATTCTACTAATTGGTAGTCATATTATGTTCTATTAGTTTCTATCTTATTAAAGGATTATTTTTTCATTAACCCAATTTTGGATAAAACATATTGGGGAACCCCCATAGTTTATTTAAACATTTCCTATAAAATTTTATCTCGCAGTTTGTATATGGGAGTGTGTTTTTGGTATAGTTATTATTCATTCATTTATTTATATATTAAGTTTTAAAATTAATAACATGTTTACCTCTATAAAAAACCCTAATAATATTTATCCTTTTGGTTTTTTTATATAAAGTTTATTCCCTATGATTACTCTAATAAATATACTAAAATGTCTACCTCTATTACAAACCATAATACCCCTCATCCCTTATATTTTTATTTTCTATAAATTATATATCCTATGATTATCCTAATGAAGGGAATAATTATCATTTTTATATGATCGATAAATATAATGATGCATATGATGAATATGACCATGAAGGAAATGATTATAATTTTGATTATGAAGAAGCATATCATGAATAATAGGAAGACTATACCACTTCCATAATAGAATATCTTGGATGATATAACCATTATCCTATCTTAACCATTTTTTTCAAAAGAGGAATATAACATTAATGGACATATTCCTACTCTTCCTGATTTACCTTTTAATGGGATTATGGTATACCAAACCCTTATTTTCTAAAGTGTTGGATTAATAAATTAGGGAATAAATATAATAATAAATACAACCACTAATTTGTACAATAATTGACATTTTTGATAATTCTATAAACAATAATGAATTATAATAGATTGTACTTAGCAATAAATGGACTGAGATAGATTGATGATGGGATGAAAATTTGTAGATGAGTTTTTACGAGTGTTGTAAGTTACAATTAGGATTCAAAAAATCTCTAAGATAGAATCATAATCCTCAAGATAGTAGTGCACTATGCTAGTATCCTTAGGGGCGTGGTAATTTCCTAATGTATTGGGTAAAATGATTTGTTGAGAGGATTTTTTCCTAGTCTTGAGGTGTTTGTGCCTAATTTTATGAAAGTTAGTTCCCTATGTACACCCTATTTTGATGGAACTTATTCCAAAACATAGGCCTCCATGTTTGTTATAGTATTTGATGAGCACAAGTATAAACGAGTGTAATTATTAGGATAGTATGGATGTGACCTCAAGCCCCCATGTGTTTAATATTGTAAACATACCAATACCTTGAAATAGAATCAACCTCGATGTAGTTTTCCCCATCTAAGTGTTGGTGCAAGTGAAAAAAAATGCTAGTATGAGTGATGATTTGAGTGATTTGAGTTAGATATATTGTAAATGTGAGTAATCTAAGGTTTAGGATGTTTTATATGGGTGTATGAATAATTAGGGTGGAATACGATCAATGATTTTGACTTATACACCTATTTCTAAGTTTAATTATGAGTATTTGCATCTGATTTCCATCTAGTGGATAAGTGAATGTAATAAGTGTATATATAAATTTATGTTTCTTGTTAAGATGTGAAATATTTATATGATGATGTTAAATTACATTAAGGAATATAAATATATCCATTGGAGGCATAATGAGAAAAATGACACTAGCGCGGTCCCTAGGACATTAACATAATACAATAGTGTCCAAAGGGCCATAATAGTGTCTAGGTGGTAGAATCTAGTGAGATATGGGAATGTATGCCTATAATATAGCTTAATTATAATTTTGGTGTATCTCAAAATAGTTTGGAATCAAACAAAATCTTAAAAAAGATTAAGAAAGGCCTTAAGATAGGTTTAGGGTTAACTTAGGACAATGTGGTCTCAAGTGACACTCATTGCACTAAAATGACATTTTATATGACTAAATTCCCCCCCCCCCCCATTAATCATATAAATTCAATAAATAAAAATTACTAGGATAAAGGAAAAGAAGCATACCTAAACTTAACTAAGAGGCAAATCCCATGAATCTAGTATGAGTCTACAAAACATGATCCTTTGTGTATCATCTAAATGAAACATGTATGAATTTGTCCTTACTTAAGAAACATCAAAATCAAAGACAAAAGTGAGTAAATATATGGGATAAAAATGAAAATAATGAATACACTTCATTATTTATGTGAACCAATGCTAAAACCTAGTGACATTGCATGTGTGTGCATGTAGATGGTGAATAACTTAGACTTAGTTTATGGATTAGTCAATCCTCATGTATGGGTGGGTCAATAACTCAAGCTAGCCCTCAATAAAACATTGACCACCCCTTTTTGTGGATCATAATATTTGAATGACATGTATTGGAATGAAATTTTTCTCAATCCTCATGTGTGGATAGTTCAAGAACTCAAGTTAGCTATGACTCCATCATTAAACACCCATGTGTAGTAGATGCATCTATAATTAAAATTTCAAAATTTAATTGAAGTTTAATGATGTAATTATAAATATTTAGGATGAATCTAGGGCCACATATAAAATATGAAATGAAAAATAACTCAAGGTCCACTTGGGAACTTGGGTATGTAGTTCATGGACTACTTAGTAATACCAATCATTACAGATAAAATAAGGCATCAATATAATGCAAAACTAGTGAAAATGGTGTCTAGAGTAATAATGTGGAGAGTGACATAGATTTTTCATTCCATATGAGAGAAATAGTGTCAATCTAAAAATATGGGAACAATGTGCTTCACACATACCCCTAAATTTGATATTTGTGCATATGGATTCTGAACTAAGTCATAATAATGCATGTCTTAGTATCTAAAACTAAAACATGAGTGTTCTTGTGATCAATGATACCCCCAATCTAAGAATACCTATGTAAATATTATTATAACCAAGCATAAACTTAACATATCTAATAATCTATGACTAAAATTATGCAAAATTAAATTGTACATACTATACATTTTTGTCAATTCAAAATTTCTTATTTTTGGGCTACTGGATAACATCATAGTCCCTTAGAGAATAAAAAATTTCACTAGTGTCCTTTAGTTCATGGTAGTGTCCAACTATACTATTTCTATGTTAATCTAAAACTGATATATGTATTACTATTTTTCATTATGTTTTCCTAATTTTAGGCTTTGTAATTTATGTTTGCATGCTGAAAATTATGTTTTGAATGCATTAAGATGGTATAATCTCTTTGAAAAAATCCTATGAATTCCCCTCTTTTGAGGGGAGGTTTTTAACCTATGAACTATCCTCAAAATAAAATATATGCATCCTATGTGTTATACTAAAAACATATGATATTTGTGTGATAAACCAATATAATGTTTATAAATGAAAACACAATGTAAAATAATCTAAGCATAATATATTAATGTATGATGTATGTTATATATACCCTTCACAAGTTTTTCATGATAGATAGAATGATGTAAGCATGTCTATGAATAATAAATATGAGTATAATCTAATTAACTACCTAGGGGAATGGAGCATGATGTCCATCAATGCACCCAAGGAGGAAGGGGAGAGACATGAGGTCCCTCATGGCATCAAAAACTGAGTGTTAATGTAAAACGAAAGTGACAAATATCATATCCATGATGCATACATGAGATCATACATACAAACAAATGGTTCATGCAAATCAAGCCAAGGGGCCACAATAAAAGGAACATGGGCACATGTCACTAAGTCTAAAAAGAGCTAACATACAAGGACATGTTCAAATTTCCACATATGCATAGATCAAGCAGGGTTATCTTATATCTACATGGAAGGACATGTTCAAATGTCTCCATAAAAAATTTAAAATCACACACAAGGACATTAGAACATGTCAAAAGAATATAAATAATGAAAGGAATTGGCATAAATATGTAGAACAATGGCATATTTAAATTCAATAAAATAGATATATAAGCAAAGAGACACAATCAAATGTAAAATATGAAAGTTATAAATGAAAACATGCATGAACATGGGGTAAAAATATGTGTAAGAGTAAATATTTACATAAGGTGAGACTATAGTAGTGGTAGTCAACAAAAAAATCTTTGTATAGGATGATCAATATCAAGATATAATCAATGTTAAATCTATGATATGGAGTATAGAAAGATGTTATCTATTAAACTATAAGTTTTTTATTATGATTCCCCTAATGGGTGAATGTAGTGATTATGGAGGTGTGTATATATGTGTGTTCCCCCCAATGGGTATATAGTATCAAATATAGATCTATGAAGAGGACTTATAGCTAATAATAGTTCATGAGTACTCAAAAGGAAAAATTGAATCATGTATGTATGATTGTTACTGTAATAGATAACATATGTAGTACCTTGAAAACATAGGGAATATAAACATGGAAATGCATACAATCTAAAAAAATTATTTTATGAGTGAATATTTGAAGGCTTTTGTATTTTTAGAATTGTTATATTGTTTTTGTTTTTTCTAAGTATAATTTATGTACAAACAACATGAAAATGTAACTATATACATGGAAAAAATAAATATAAAATATGTATAATTAGTGAGGAACATACTAACCAATGAGCCTTATAAGATACTCACCATCAAGCTGTTTTGCATCAAATACATGAAGAGTGACCACTTATGATGTGTGAGGAGGTATCTAAGATCTATGAATAGGATGTATTCAATAATGTATAGCTTAAACTAGTTGTGTAGTGGGGTTATGAATCTATGAATTTTATTTAATATGAATATGAACTATGGGGTTATTGGGGACCCATATGGAAGAAGAAATTATGATTGGCATGGGTTATCTATGTTATAACATTAATACCAATGATAATGGGGTATATAGAGGCTCTCTATAATCCACAACATGTCTTTGATGTAGAGGTATATCTAATATAGGTATCCATAGGAGAGTATGTGTACATGGTAATAGCATATGAGTAGACCAAACCTACGATAGTGGCTCAACTAATATCATATGTGTGTTAATAGAATATGTGTGCAGAATAGTAACTAGTGTCTATTGTGTAACAAAATTTGGAATATTTAAGGTTACTTATATGTAAGGCCCTCAAATTGAACCACCTAATTAGCATGTATATACTTAATTCATATGTGTATATTGGATGGGATGTATCAATGATACCTACTAACATGTTAAATATGTTGGAACTAGGTACCATTAATAATCATTTGGCCACATATATGGGACCAACCTATAATGGAAGTACTCTCTCCCCTAAGGAGATTTGAGCATGGATGCTAAAACAAAAAATAACTATATCTATAGCATAAATATCTTTCTTTGAATAACCCAATTATTGTATAAGTGTAATTTTACACATGTTAATGCTTGAATAGTTTTCAACCATGACACTCCAAATAGGATGATGATCAATGTAAGACCAAACAAAGAGTGCATATAAATATGAGTCATCATTAATGATATCCTAATTTTAGAAAGTGATGAGAGGTCTAGCTAGTACTATAGTATGAAACACATCAATTATATTATTTGGAGGGTGTGTGTCCATCATATGAGTATTACAAGATGCTAGTGGTGGATATGCCTGATAAGTATAATGAACAGCTAAAGTTCCTACTATATCATTAATTATTTGATTTAGAAATAGATCTAGAAATATTTCCAATTCTTTTGCTTCTATTGATTGTGTTTTAGGTTATTCTTTAGGAGTGTCAACATTAATGATATTAGCATATATCAAATCTCATTTATTGTCTCATAAATTGATGAATCTATTTGTAGTATTCCATAAAACCATGTGATAGTTATAGAGTGCATTGAAATCATGAATATTTGGAAGAGACATAGTCATATCAACCTATTTGATTGGATGGATAGATATGATGTTGCATTCTAAGAGTTATTATAGAACACATGCTGGTGTGTTGGGAAGGTTTATGAAGGGTCACCTTAGAGAAGATGATAAAACCTTGTGAGGAGATGGATCTTAAGTTGAATTAACCATTATATTTTGATCATTATTGTTTTTACTAGGACTCACTTTATATGGGAGCTCATTATAATTACTATTAGTTGAATATGATCTAGTTTTGTACTTTAATTTTCCCATGGAGAGAATCTTGAATTCCTATTCTTTCATTATATGGCATAGATATGTGAATGATGGAAAAATTTTAATAGTATGGCTTCATGTAATGTTGGTAATAATCTCTACTTTAATATGTCTTGGAATTCTCTATTTACCATAGTGCTAGTCATCTTTTATAATATAGTTTTATATTAAAGGACACATTTAGTTATTGGATCATTGGATTTTTCCTTCATTTGTTCAAATTAAGTTTAGGAAAACTTTTCATTGATATTTAATCAAATGTGTGTTAAAAATATATCTACTAGTAGATTAAATTTTGTGATAGATTTATTAAGAAGATCATATAACCATTTTAATGCATACTGATTTAAAGTGGGAGGGAACAACTTAGTGAAGATCTAATCATTGGATATGTATTCCAAAAATATTATGTGAAAAGTGCATAAATGATGTTTTGGGTCACCCTTACCATCATACAATGTAAGTTTGGGTGCCATAAATCTAGAGGGTAATGGAGTTACTACTATATGTTGTGACGAAGGTGTGTGTAGGATCATATGAGAGTCCAAGGAATAAGATGGTCTAGTATCACCCTACTGAGGATGTAACACCTTATAATACAAAGAATTTATATCTTATTAAAGGGATTATACATATTAATAAGAGGGATTTATACTAGCCATAAGATGTGGTGTCACTAGTGAGGGTTAGCTAGTTGTAGCTAGTTATTGTAGATTTTGAGTGGTACCCATAATAGATTTAATACTATCAAAGTCTATGGGGTTGGAGGATTGACCTGTAGTGGATTTAAATATCTCTCCTTGAATAATATGGATAAGTTCATATTACATATCATTATGTTTAGAAATAAAATATTGAAAATGTCTCTTATTGGTCTCATCATATTGGTTATTAAATTCTTCCATTATAGATTGGGAAGTAGGAAAATGAAAAGTTATTTAATTCAAACCTTTTAATAAATTAAATTTATAAAATATTATTGACATATAATAATGAATTAGATATAGGATTTTGAAATATTTTAATAAGCATAGAAAACAAAAGGATACAAAACCTAAGAGCATGTATGTCTAAGGTTTTTTTACTATTTGAAGTAAGTCCAATTCACAAAATGATTTAGATTTTAAGTGGATAATGGTAGGTAAAAACCTAGATTTCTAAAGTACTAGATTAGTAAATCAATTAATAAATATAGAAATAAAAATTGCCACTTATTTGTACAATAATTGACCTTTCTAATAATTCTATAAATAATAATGAGCTAGAATGGATTTTACTTAACTAGAAATAAATTGAGACAAATGGATGATGAGCCAAAAATTGATATAGGAGTTGTACAAAATGTCACAAGTTGGAATCAAGAGTAAAAAAATATCATGGATAGAAATACAGTCCTCCAAATAGTAACACATTGTGCTAGTGTCCTCAAGGGTGTGTCCTTATATATATGGGACAATGATATTTTGAGAGGACCTTTTCTTAGTCCTAAAATGTCTGTGCTTAAGTGGATGAAAGTTGGATCCCTATTTGCACCTAATTTTCAATAATTTTATGAAAAACCCTAGGCCTCCATGTTTCTAGGGTATTTTATGAGCATAATTAGAAAATATTGGTTTTAGTAGGGTAGGATGAATGTGAACTCAACACCCCATGTGTTGAACATTACATCCATACCAATACCTCCAAAGGGGATCAAGCTTGATGTAGTTCTCCCCATATAAGTGCCAATGCAAGTATAAGTGAATGTTAGTGTGAGTGTCAATTTGAGTGATTTAAGTGTGACTTCAAACTATAAATTTGAGTAATCTTAGATTTGGTCTATTGCATATGGGTGTATTTGGAGTAGGGTAGAAGAGGGATCAATGACCTCGATTTGTAGAACTATTTTTAAGTTTGTTTATAAGTATTTGTATATAATTAAAGAGGTGCATACATAAAATTCTATTTATTGTCAAGATGTGAAATAGATCCATGCCAAACCTAAGTTTCATTTATTAATGAAAAATATGTGCATTGGAGGATTAAGGATATAAGGGACACTAGCACAGTCCCTATGACATTAGTGTAACGCGCTAGTATCCAAAGGGTTGTGATAGTGTTTAGGTGGCAAAAGATGATGAACTAGGGGAATATATGCCTAAGAGGTGGATTACTGATAATTTTGATGTATCTAAGAATTGGATGGACTCACACAAAAGCCATAAAATTATCAAGAGTCTCCTTAATATAGGTTTAGGGCTAAGCTAGGACAAGGTGGTCTCAAGTGACACTCATTATACTAAAATGACATTTTAGATGACTACACTTCCCATTTGAATGAATTAAAATCTAAAGATGATTTATTTGGAATAAAAGTTTTTTTCTTTATAATTTTCTACTTCACTTCATTCTATTTGATTTTATAAAACAAACATACATCAGAATAAAAACTAATGTATAAATCAAATTACTGGTAAAACTAATCTTACACGCATAGATATTTCTCATGAAATAGATGATGTAAATACTAAAAAAATTGAAAATAACAATTATTTACTCTCTTTAGATTATGTAAATGTTATAAAAGTATAGTGTTTTTCTCCTTTACTAATTGATGAAAATATTACAAAAATGGAATGTGCTTCTCCTTTACTAGATGATGTAAATGTTACAAAAGTAGAATATGTTTATCATTTATTTTCTCTAGATGATGAAAATGTTACAAAAGTTGAAATTCATTATAATTTTATTTCTCTTCATCATGAAAATATTTTTGAAGTTAAATTTGATTCTCCTTTCCTCTCTATAGATGATGTAAATTTTACAAAATAAGAATGTGATTCTCATTTTATCTCTATAGAAGCAACACATGTTATTCCTTCTCTCTCTCTATATAAAAATAATTACATACACATAATAATACTATTTCTTTATATTTTTTCCTAAAAATTCATACAATATTAAATTTATACATACAAATCTTTGTTACATTCAAAATGATACAATATATTGTTTACAAACATCATGTGTTATGAAAGATCCTACATGAAATGTTTTTAAATTATGAAATAATGTGGACATAGAATGCAATGATAGTCATGATGTTTACATTATACCTATGTTTCAAGTATAGGGTAAAATAAACTGATTGAGTGTATCCGTAAAAAACAAAAAATATTACTACTACCATTTATGTCTATACTAAATTTTATAACAAAACTTCAAAAAAATGTATCCAGCCTTAATTTACAATAGTTATCATGTCATGTTGATAGTAAAGATAATATAATTCAACATCAACCTATTACATGAAATTTATTTGAGTATCCTTATCCCACAGAGTTTTTCATTCTTATGATTCCTTTATTTGATTGTTACAGAGACCCTACTAATAATTTAACATAGTATATATGTTATTTTTCTCATTGGGATAAACATGGATGCATATTTTATAGGATTTCCATAAAAATATAACATGATATTCTTGAAATTGGTTATATAGTATTCCTAATGGTTATCTACATATTTTTAATAAAATATAAGATATATTACTATTAGATTATCATAAGCATGAAATTTCTAAACTGAATTTGGAATATTTACAAGGGTTAAAACAAGGTAGTGATGATGATTCCATTAGATATTATGCTATATAATTCAATAGTGATTTTCACTCTTTGACATATTGACCTTTATATTTAGAAGTAAAATTCATATTCAGTAAGGGCCTTCTTTCTCCACTAAAAGAAGAGCATTACATATTCCTTACATTTATTTCAGCAATTTATATGTGGATGTACACTGCTATGCATGTAACTTAGTAAATAGTAATGTATAATTTGATGTATCATCTCTAAAAGGAAAAAGTATAGTTAAAGATGCTTCTAATAAAAAATAATTGATAAACTAGGTTCATAATCCATCCTCAATTATTTCTTCTAAATGAACAGTTCATACAAAGATAGATCAATAAAGGTATTACATAAAGGAAAATAATAAGTTTAAATAATACCACCTATTATAAAATCATATAATTTTACTAAGATACAACTGCTTCAGTTTTATTACCTTAGGTAAGAACCATGTGATATATTATATACATTATTAGATAAGTTGATTACTCTTTCTCTAAATTATTATCATTTAACTGACGGATTTGAGAAGATAAATGATCAACCATTTTTTGTCTACCATGGTATTAGGAGGAATCACGATAATAATAATTATTATTTATGAAAAAATATTATACAAATTATTAATAGAGGAGATATTTAATTTGGGAATAAGATAGAAATATCTTCTACTCCCACTTATTCTAGTAGTTAATATAAGAAGATTGAAACTACCCATGAAATTCCTATGAAGGAACGAGTGGTCTATCAACCTTTGCAAAAAAAATATGCTATAATAATTACTTCTTCTAGTTCACATTCTACCATGCAAGTTATCCCAAGATATTCCTACCCTAGAATCATTGGTAATTCGATCTCTTGATAGAAATGATACTAAAAGAGTTATAGTCATTGATTCTCCAAAATTATATTAAGTGTATCAATATCTTATCTAAAACAAATATGGAAGAAAAATTTAAATTAAGTACTTATGGAACATATTAAAATACAATTCAACAAGGTAGTGATATAATCAAAAGTGGAACCATTTGAAATTGCTCAACAATGGATCCAATATACATATTACAATGAATTCCTTTTTTCAAATAATTTTAGCAATTGGTTTTGATCAAGAATATCACATTTTTGATAATAATATACAATGATTACTATAAACTCATTATGCATGATAAGTTCATACTTTTTGGATATTATATTAATAATAATGAAATTAATAAAACTCATTAATGTAAAATTAAAATAATATAATGCACACATGTCTCTCTCTCTCTCTCTCTCTCTCTCTCTCTCTCTCACACACACACACACACACACACACACACACACACACACACACACACACACACACACACACACACACACACACACACACACACACACACACACACACACACACACACACACACACACACACAAACACACACACACACACACACACACACACACACACACACACACACACACACACACACACACACACACACACACACACACACACACACACACACACACACACACACAAACAAAATAAATAAATAAATAAATAAAATTAAAAAAATAATGATTACAATACAAATTTAAATTAGTGATTAAGGTATCCTCATCATTCTAACTTTCACTACTAACAATCCCTATGGCCTTCTAAATTGAGGCCACATCTCATATTTTAGATCCACATGATCATGATCATGGCCTATATCATGTAATTTATCTCTCAATTATTACTATCCAAACCATGGGACATGTGTAATTAGAATGGAAAGTATAAATTTTATTATGAAAATCCATAGATAATTAATAATCATGACTTGATGAAGTCTATCTATCAAGCTCTACATGTAATTCATCATGCTCAAAAGATACTACAATATATGTCATAGTTTTGATCATACATGGATCAAAAAATTATGTGTGACCACCCAAAATCTTATAAAATATCCTTGGGCTCAAAAATACTCTAATGGTTGATCTAATAATCTACATACATAGATAGGGAATTGGAGGCACATCTTGAATTAACCTAAACTATTGAGACACTTGGTCATATTATAACATCTCATACACACTAGAGAACATATCCTATATCCACATACTAACTTGTATGCATCAGAATTATTAGACATCCTCAATACATCTCTCATATCTCATATATGGTTTCCACCTAATCATAATGGGTGTCATCCTATCCAAAATCACCATATACTCCATAATGTTTAACTCTATCCATCATGGTAGAACCCACCAATATACAAATATATAAATATTAGCCCAAATATCATGAGGATTTCCAAATATTTTTAACATAGTCATGTGATATTATTCTAATACAATAAAAAATGTTGTTTCTTCAAGACTTCTTATATGCACCTCCAAGGTAAATATGTATAACTGTCGATATAAATGGACTAACATACTACATGCAAAAGAATATTTTGTGTGTCTCTCATTAATGGACCAAAATATATATTAGATATGATATTATTTAGTTTCAAATCTAACATATAATTCTATAATAGATGACAATATACAATATATACATTTTTTTAAACACAAAATGTCATATCATATAATTAAATCCAACAAAATATCGCCATTCCTATTATCAAATTATGCTCTACCTATCATGTATTTATTATCCCACCACATATATCCTAGAATTCCACATCAATAATCATAAAACTGTCTCCAATAATGGAAATCCATAAGATATGCAACACATCCTCTATATAGTCATATCACCTGTCAGCAACCAAAAATTATATGTATCAAGATTCCACCACTCAACTTATGCAGTCATCAAATGCATATTATATGGAATTTAGCCCAATCAGCCAATGGTAATTGAATTTTATTTCTATAATATATGATAATATACTTCATCTAGCCTCATTTATAAAAAGTTACTCATGTGTTTACCATATTGATTATCAATTGCATTTATATCACACAAAAAAAATAGAACACACAAGGTTAACCACCTTCAAATATAAATAAAATTTGTATACACACAAAAAAAGTTAATATCAAAAATCTAGAATAAAAAAAATCAATACAAAAATTGGATATAAATTTCCCATATAGGATAATATCCCATTTGGGATAATAACATCACATGTTGGACAATCCTATCTTGCCAAGTCAAAAATGTCAGATTCTACATTTCCAACATTCAAAATTCTAAAATAATCAAAAGTTCATAAAAAAATAACATAAATCATACAATCTAATATAAAAATTGAGTGATTCTGAAAGATATTAGACAATCGATAGTATGTTTTTATAAGTAGTTCAATCAAATTAGAAAAGAGTCTTGTCTACTAAACATCACAAAAACTTCAATCTTAATTAATATAATTTAGTGGTGAAAATAAAATTTTAAAAATATTTTCATCCTATTATTTATTTGAGTTGGTTTTTTTATAATATTGTTTACTATGCCTATTCATAGTTTAATTCATTAATCAAATCTTATGCAAGTGATATCTCTAGTTTTTTTAATTGAAAAATTATTCCATTGATTTCATTAGGGCACACATGGAACCTTATCCCACATCATGTCACTATCCAATTTATAATTCCATCTTAATAAATAGTTTAATTTTTCACTTCATAATACAAATGTCATAGCCTTTACAAATCATACTTATCAATCAAAAATGACTCTCCTATTCTATCATTTATAATCTACTATGACTAACAAGATTCACATAAAATTAAATTTAAAATATAATACATGATATTATAGACATTTTAAACTAATCAAAATTATATAAATCTCTATATATTTCAACCTAATCAATTCATTGTTGTCATCCCTTATATTAAAAAGGAGTAAAATATGGGGGAAACTATAAAATTTCCATGAAACTGATGTAATCTAAATATTTTATTAGTCATTATGTAACATTATGACCTCAAAGGTTTAGATATTATTATAGTTTTTTGGGCATATGCCATGCATATGAAGTTTAATCATAAATCATAGATTTTAGAATTTAGAATGATATACATTGTATTTTCAAATAATGTAAAAAGGTTCAAAAATTCAAGCAC
This sequence comes from Torreya grandis, assembly GCA_037957365.1. Classification (NCBI taxonomy): domain Eukaryota; kingdom Viridiplantae; phylum Streptophyta; class Pinopsida; order Cupressales; family Taxaceae; genus Torreya; species Torreya grandis. The sequence continues at coordinate 191,613 of JARHVA010006460.1, read as the reverse complement.
TGGTATAGATTATGTGAGTAGATGTCATGCATATGAACTAACATTATAGGAATGAAGTAGAAATACATATATATTTGTGTTAACGATATAGATACATGCATAATTTTACAATAACATTTACATATAAAATATACATACAATTAGAGATTATACATTTTATCAATGGTTACATGATACAAATTCATGCACTCTATTTTATTTTTCAACTTCAATGGAAATGATAAATATTTATGCCATATTTTTAACACTATTTATATTTTTTTTCAATGGGCATGGATATTATCCATTTTTATTTGATCATTCATACAAGAACTAATGAAAAAGTTACAATTGAATTTGAATCCATCTATAGTGGTTGATTCAGTTAAAGTGTGTGCTAAATAACTTGGATATGTTACACCCTCTAGCACTATAACCTAGAAATCCATTAGGGATTCCAACCCATTTCATGTTTTTGGGTTACAAATATGACCAATGTAAATTGATTTTTTCTCATCCCTTAGTGGGTGTTATTTATTTCATACATGTAAAATTTAAATTAGGTCTTGATCACCCTAAATTATCCAATTTTCAACAAAAGGGAAATTTTACCCAAAAAACACATTTACTAGAGTCAACACATTGGGGATTCTACGTCACTATATGGTTATAATCATAAAATTTAAAACTTTAAATCTTATCCTTTTATTTGGCCAAGAAATTAATAGACACTGCAACTCCCTTTCTCTTCTCCATGGTGATCGGGTAAACTCTTGGCCTTCAACATTTTTATTCATACATGACACACATGCAAGTATAGTCATTCCTTCTATAATAGTTTTAATATTTCATTTTTGTTCATATATTTTACTTCACTTGAATAGTAATCATATCTAATTACATATATATCATTTTATATAACATATTCAATAATTATGGCACATAAAAATTGTACACAAAAATCATCTACATAAGTTTGCATTCTCTTTTTACCTTTTATCTAGTATTTGTAGTGTCACTAAAATTAGAGATTAAAAGTGATATAAGGGCATCCCATGATGACCCCAAGTTTGATCCATTTTTGTTCCTAGCTTGGTCTATAGGTGAATTATAAGGGATATATGTCTTAGGAAGTCTATTAGTGTAGTTTAGATGGTTGATAAGTACATAGAATTTGAATGTGAAGGTTTCCCACCAAAACCATTATTTAAAAATTTGAATCTTGATAAGCTTTCATAAGGACCCTCATGTGTTTGTAAATGTGGTAAGATGTTAAACACACTTGTGAAAATGTTTTTTATACTTTTTAATTTCTATCAAACGTCATGAGTCTTAGACCATGGTTCCTTATAGGTCCTCTTTTGGTAAAATCATGAAAATGCAATGTAAAAAAGAGATCTCCACATGGAAAATGGGATTCAAGAAGTAGTTATGCACTTTTATCATCATTTAGGAGTTATTTTTGAGTAATATATTGATATTAAATTTTAATGAGGAAGAAATGTGGTATGAACAAGAAAGGTAGATGGAGAAAAGTTTGTATGACTCAGTTTTGGGGTGTTGTAAGCCCTATTTTGTAAATAAAAGAAAATAGACCTCAGTTGAAGGTATTTGTAAATCCTATTGTTTTCCCTATTATATTGATGAATTCATAGTGAAATTTATGAAATAATGATAATGATTTTAGTTTCAATGTGTTATTGAAATACTAATGCTTGTTTGTTTGAAAGGGACAATAAGAGAACCCTGTTGAAAGGGTCACAAAGTACAAACCCTGTTCTTGCAAGAAATACTTCAGTTTTAGAATGAATTTACTTCATTGATAAATAAAAAATGGTAAATTACTATTAATGTGTTTTTATATACTAAAAAATTATTTGTTTCCTATTATGATGACCAATTTTCAATAAATAAAAGAATAGATATTTATTGTTTAGGATTAATCTTAAGTAGACCCCTGTTGTGTGATTAGACTCTTTAATTATAGACTAATAACATCAAGATGGTTAATAATTAAGGATGGAAGACTATATTTCAAGTGTTTTAAGTTTTAACAAGGATTATTTAATTTGATAATACTCATTTAAAATGGATAAACCTTATAAGTATAGGTATATGCAAATTTGACCCTATTTTCTATGATAAACTTGTATAAATAAACTGAGAAAGTGAGTTCTTGAATGGATAGGAATAAAGTAATGAGTTTTTATTCCAAATAGAAGTTTTGTTAAATATTTTTTATCCTTCTAAAAAAATTTAAACCTTTTATTAGATAGGAAACCTAATAAGACTTCAAAAACCTTGTCACATACCTATAGATGGTCTCTTTACTTGCACATTTAAGTAGATATTAAGGTGGAAACTTATGAGAGAGGATTAGTTTAAGGAATAAATCAATTTTAAAATATAAAAAAAGTAAATATACACCTAAAATAATAATTTTATAAGATTTTAAACCTTGTATAAGAAAAGTTATGCATAATTATTAGCTCTCGATTGGACAATGAATAAACAAGCCTTAACCTAGGGTTTCAAAGGTATAGAGACAATCCAACATTAAATTTTGTTTAAAGTTTGTTAAAATTATAAAAGTATCATGTGTTAAAGTATTTTTAAGTTTTAAATGTTTTTTTGTACATTGTTGTAGACCTACAAGAGACTATTTTGAAACTAGACCTAAACAGGCCTAATAAGCCTAAACATAGAACAAAACAAGGATAAAAAGGGAAATTAAGGATGGATATTGGATTGTAAACTTTGGGAAAATATAGATAGTGAAAAATGGTATCTAAATTATAAGTTTATTTTTATATTTATGAAGGTATAACTCTATACCAAGTGAGAAAGCACAAAAATAGGGCTATAAGGACTGAGTTTATAGAGGACAGAGTGGTCAAGGAGAACTTGTGAGATGTTGGTGAGTTGGTGAATGGTTAATGAGGTAAGATAAAACCTAATAATAAATAATAATAAAATTCAAATAGTAATATCATTAAATGAGTATGAACCTTTTGTGTCATGATAACCTTCAAATAAGGAGTGTATAAAGTGTAAGTAAGGTTGTGTAGAAAAGAGAGTTCAAAACTTGAAGTGTTGAATGAAGTTGTTGACTAAGATCAGAAGGTTGATAAAAAATAATAAACAAGATCAAATAATTTGTGAATTTTTAAATCATTACATGAGGAATCACATTAAGATGTTTTGTCAAGGAAGGTGAGTGAGAAACAAGGTTAAGATGTTTTTTTAGTATATGCTCTGCATCGAAAGGGAAAAAAATGTAGACATATAAATATGGTAGAATAATTATTTTATAGTGTTTATTATCCACTTTACATATATGGATCTTATCTATTAATTAAATAGTTAATGAAAAGTATCTATTATGTTTTCTCATTTTAATTTGTGATTTTATATGACTTTGTGACCCTCTTTACCCATCCACATTGCTTAAAACACATCTACAAATATAGATATCTAAACCATTTTGTCATTTATAGGCTATTTGGAGCTTGGGACATGATATAATAATGGTAATATATATTTTCCTATATCATGTCCCCTTACAAAAGTTATCTTCATTTGATATTTTAATATTGTTTTCAATAAATTTACTTTTTATATCCATTGTTTTTGAGTCTTTTTAAGGTATTTTGGATTCATTGTGCATGCCACTAGTTTTTTTATTCAAATTCTAAAATATTAATATATAGAGAGAGTTTATACAAGGAATTTAGGAAAAAAACTATCACTTTATGAAAGCTATACAGAAATTATACTTTTCTTACACTAAATTACTAGAGTTATATTTGATTTATTATTACATGTACATGATTGTGCCAAGGGTAACCTAGGTGAAAGAGAATCTAAATCTACATTCACCAATCCACACACATACAAAATTATGAGAAATATATTTTTGTTTGATACCTCTTTGGAGAATTGTAAATTTTAGTGTAGATCTTGGTCTTGTAAAAAGGATTGACCAAGATCAGTCCAACTTAATCCACTACTCAATTTCCCCTTATTTGATATCTCAAGTGTTTGTGTAGGAAACTAAAGAATGATATTTTAGGTACATTTGCATTCCATGAAGAATATTGAATATGTGAAAAATAAAATTAATAAATAATCTATATTATTTGGGAAAGATTTATAATCCCATTACCATAGTAATAATATCAATCCATAGGGATCAATATCAACTATTATTATTTTCCTTCTAGTAATCTTTCCCTAAGTCAAAATAATAAAAAAATATTTATATGAAGAACTTTGCTATAGGGATAGGATCAACCCATAGAGTTCAATATCGATTGTCATTCATATCCTTTATGTGATGATCTTGTCCCACGCCAAAATAACAAATCACTTTTTAGGAATCAATTTATGAAAGGGACAAGATCAAATGATAGGGGTCAAGATCAACTAATGTTCATGCCCTTATTATATTGATATTATCTAAAGACAAATTCTAAATCACTTTATAGAAATATTTTCTCACATGGACAAGATTTACCCAAAGGGTTAAGATTGAGTGCCATTCTTGTCCTTTATGTAATGATGTCCCATACTAGAAATAGTTATTAGATATAGAAATGAATAGTACATAATCACTATTGACTATTTTTAGTCACCATGGGTAGGCCACATATAATAATTTTAAGGCTTAAAATAACCTATAGATTCTCAAATTTTAATCAATTTAGGGGAATCAAATGAGTATGAGGTCAGGCCTATATGAGTTTCAAAACTTAAACTTTTTGAGGAGATCCTCAAATACATATTAGTCTTCTTGAACTCCCTTTTAGACTTATAAATGAACACACATTACTCCCAAATCCTTCAAGGGTTGAGAAACAAAAGTAAATAGTTGATTTTCAAAAATTCTTATAATGACATATTTAGGAGGTGAAGATATCAAATATGATATGACTCAGTATATCTTGATACTTTCCTAGTTTATCAATCATAATAGGACTCTGGTCCAATAAAAATATGCTATGTGATCATAGTTCATATCTCCTGATAGTCTTGATCCCTTTCAAAATTGTTTTCAACACTTAGTTATTATTTATTCTAAATTGACTGATGGATATCTATGTCAGTGACGTATAGGTCATGTGGGCAATTAGGATGCTTCCACTTGTTTTAATCCTACTGATCTAATGTTATAGGACCATCCATACAAGTTCAAACCCTATAGGATAGTGGGTGAGTGAGATAATTTCACGTTGGAAAAAATCATTTCATTATAGAAAGAATAGTTAACATTTCACTTGAATCCTTAGCACATAAATGAAAGTATGAGGAAAAGAGATGTGGAAAGGACCCCTATTTCAATCTTGGGGTCCATCGACAAGGCAAAAAAATAAAAATAATTGGCTAAGTGTTGAAGGAGGTCTAAAGGGTAGTTTGATGCTTAGAATATTTTTGGCCTTCCTAATCTTCCTCAAACCTTCCTAGAGTTGTTAGAGATTTCCTAGGCCTGATCTAATCAAGTGAACATGAGATAAATTTCTATAGAGTCTTAATTCATATAAAATGGTATATACTTACCTTTTTTTAAGTCCCCAAATTTAATATTTTGGGGTGCCATCATTGTAATAATTCTTAGAAATTGGGAACCAATTAGTGAGTGCCATTACCTACTCAGTCTCCCAAGGCATAAAATTATCATAACTTATAGAAGTGGGAACTAACCAGAGAATTCTATATGGTAAGTGTCATACTAATAAGAACCTACAACTTCTAGGTTTGAAAATTAATAAACCTTTTTATATTCCATATGATTTATAAGTGTTGGACTCTAAAAAACTAATCACCAATAATGCCCTACCATGTGGAGGTGGCAGGGCTACAGTACACAAGCCATTGCCAAGTAATGAAGGAGACAATAAATTAAATAGATTCACATCGTCAATCACCAAGATTAAAATTAAAGGCCCATGTATCCATAAATTCCATCATAACCAATATTTTTATAATTAAAATGTGTTGGCTTGATGATCACATGATTATGAGGTGAATGACTCAATAAGACATTTCAGTTGGCACATTAGATTAAATTAAATATGAAGCTATACAATTTAATGCTAATATAGTTGATAGTATTAATGTGTGAGTGAGATTGGCATGATGAGATAATAAACAAAGTATATATGAAAATTAAGTGTCTTAATGATAAGCATGGTGTGAAAATATCCTTGTAGTAACATTGAAATTAGGAGTGGTAGAATTAGGTAGAAAAAATCCAAAGTAGTAATTCTAAAAGATCTATAGTTCTATTCATGCACATGAAAGATTAAAAATTGAGATGTGACTATTGATAAATTAAAATATTGATTGTTATACAACCAATAATAATGGGTTTTTAACTAACAAGTTTAATCCCAAGGCAATCATCATTGTTCCTTGAGTATGTAGTTAGAGTCATGATTACCTTTGGCCACCCCTATCTGATTTATAGTGAGATTATGTGTCTTGATTTCTAATATCCAATTTAATTAACTTAGCTATACATTTTTTATTATAATAAATGACTCATGGGATTCCCATTGAATATAAAATATCCATTCTTTCATTGTAAAAGTGTCAATATTTGTTAGCATAATAATGCTACCAAACTTTTCCGTCTAAGAGCCCTTTACCACCTAATCCCTGCATATTAATGAGAATTGAGTTCACATATTTCCTTTATTCTTGCATTCTATATGCATAGAATGATTTTTTTATGCTTTAATGTGGATGATATTTTTAACTTTCATTATTTTCCATTCCTTATCACCTATGTGTAAAACTTGTCTTTCTCTTATATGTTGTATGTTATGTTCATGTAGGTCTAAATGGATGCCACTTTTAGATCGTTCATCATCCCTCTTGGTCTTGTATTCTGTCCTACACCTCCATGTGAAATATTCATGTAATTAAAATGTTTATTTGGATTTTGTGTTATATTTTCTTATTCTTTGAGATTTGTATTGTGTTCTTTAAGACCTATAGAGGTGATTTGTCTAGTCTTGGTGCATCACCATTATTTCCCTTTCATCCACCTCCTCTATTTTTTCCCCAAAAAAATTAGAGTTAGGTTTTGATATATATTTCCATTAAACTATTTTAGGCCTACACATTCATTCCAAATTAGATGCATTTTTATTAGAAGAAAGCCAACTTTATCTAGAGGTTCATCCCAAGGAAAACAATTGTCCCACAAAGTGGGGGCTAATCCCATTATTCTACTAAATCAATTATTCTAACTCAATAGGTGAAAATTCTGAGTTATAATATTTTTTACCACCCCATTGGGATCAAGTTCAAAATTTGGTTGAGAAATTAGTATTACTCTTAATAATTCAAGTGTTTAAGACACTCTATAGAGCACGTAGTGACTTTGAATGTCCCATATATTGGTTTAATCACCTCAAGTTCCTAAAATTATGTATTTTCACCATCCATTCCATTAAATTTCCATTATTATGCACTTATTTCATCCATATTAGGCTAATATTACTCTTGTTTCCACCCAAAATTGGCCTGGACCAACAAGATACTAGACTTCACATAGTGCATGTCTCCCTCCCACCTTGGCTCAACCCTTTTGTTAACCTAATCCTTCTCCAAACTAGACTTAGTAAATAGTTAGAGATATCCTACTAAAATTCAACCATTAGATATTAGAGATTGATAAGGATATGGAGTGTGATATATGACATAAGGATTTTGTTTACCAAACTCACATCCACCTACAACAAATGAGGGGATAATAAATATACAAATAGGAATGTTTGAATTTTAAAATCATAATAATGGAAGACTATATATACAAAATACTCACACAATCATGATAAATTAATCCCCAAATAAACCAATTAATTCATAACTTCAAACAACCTTCCCCTGTGATCATAGACTGACCATTGAAGAGAAAAGATCCCACATTCAAGATCCCTAGCTTCAAGTAAGGTAATCTATATGGGCCTTCTAGCAAATCTCATAATTTAAAAATACCTAGTTTCATAGGTTCCTTTTCTAAAACAGAGCCTATACCTATGCAAAATAAAAGGACCATTAATCCTCAAGAGCCTCAAACTTGAACATGATAGCCTTCTTAGACAAAGCATCCTAATTTTAGGATTCCTAACTTTCGAAAGACACTCCTACTTCATCAATTAAACCCCATCACTCTCCCATCATATGATTTTTAAATGAAGACCCATTGTATTGAGATATAGTGAAGATCATTTAGATAAAGAGGACAATACCTTGAGTTAGGATGAGGAGATAATCATTGGTATCGCCCTTTGCACCACTCACTAAAAGAATCAACCCAATTTTGAAGAGAGGATAAGTAAATTTTATTGAATTAGTAGGAATTGAATGAGTGGGAGGGGATGAAGGAAAAAAAATAGTATCCATGTTTGAATAGCTAATATAATTTTATAATTAATAAGAGATTGCCTCATCACCTGCCCTAATGAAAGACTAAAAATAATAAGGGTCATAGGTTGAAAACTTAAGGAGTTTCTAGCATATGGAGACAAATGAACAAGTGAATCTAAGACAAGTCCTCTGATGCATATTAGTGAAGAGAAGCTAGAATAATCCTTTTATTATGGATGATATAGAGGAATTTTGTTCAAGAATTGATGCTAAAATGACATCTCATAAGGAGGGAACACATGAGATTATAAGATAGAGCATTGGATCATATTAAATATCCTATTACATACAACAACATGACTCTAAAATTCCTAGATTTTTAAAGCCATAAATGGGATCTATGCATAAACAAAGGCAATAGTGATCCTGGCCCATTGGGGTACTTAAATTTATTAATAGGTTGGCTAAACTGAACAAATAACATGAGGATGAGGGGGAAATCATACTAGTAGGTGGATTTATTTTTCCACCCTTTTGTACATAGCATAGAAGAATTTACAAAAGGCACGTTTGACTCAGAGGATCAATTTGAAATAATAAAAGGAGCTCACCCTTGAATATAAAGGACCCAAGTTGGTATTCATACTTGCACCCCTACTTATAAAAGATAATAATTTGAGTTGATAACTTGGAAAGTAAGTATCTGCATGTTTATGCCTTTAGCTTAATAACAAACTTATGCACAATAAAAATGATGTCAGATTCTTTTGTTTCAATACATGCATAGCAAATCCCTTATTTTTAGTTTTTACATAGTAGATTAGTTGTTTTTATTTTTTGTAATTTCTTGTGTGAACATGTCGGTAGTCATAGGTTAGCTTTTTTATTTTTCCTTAAGTGTTTTCACACAATTTTTATTATTTATTTTATTCAATTTTTAAGTAAGGTCCCATCTCTTAAATTTTTCAATAGTTATCCAATAAAATTACCAAGTAGTTAAAGTATGTAGGGGCACATAGTGAAGACAAGTGTGTAGAGGTGTCCATGTGAATCCAAGGAAGATAATCATATGAAATAATCTCACTATCATGGTGTATGGATTAATTTTAATCTTAAATGAATCCATTCCTAATGGATTTATTCAATAAGATACTAAATTCTTACTTAGTAAGCAATCATCCCACAGAGGTCACCAAGAATGTTAATAATTTTTTCTCACCATAGGTAAGTAGTGTCCAATTCAATTAAAAGATTTAGATCACTCAAAAATTGTCAAAGTTAAATCAATCTAAGGGAAATGAAATGAATGAGGTTGGGACTAGATGATTTTGAACACTTATATGTTTTGAGGAAGTCCTCAAGCATGCAATAGTCTTCTCAACATCCCTTTTAGCCTTCTTGATGAACATAGTACTCTGAAAGCCCATATGGTTCTATTGGTAGAATGACTTAGTTTCTTTTCAATAAGTCACTCAATGGTATATTTAGGAGGTGAGGATATCAAATTTTATCATCCCTATCAATATATTGACACCTTCCCAAATTTTTAGTTACATCAGGACTCTCATTTAATCAAATAGTGCCACATTATAATCATTCATATCTCCCAATGGTCTTAAGACCTTTCACAAAAAAATTATCACTTATTCATAATTAATTCAAAATTTTGTGGTGGATATCTATGTCAATGAGGTATTAGGAAAGTAGGATGATTCCAAGTGTCACAATATCAATGACCTCACTTCTTAGAACCATCCGTACAAGTTCAAACCCTTTAGGCTAGTAGGTGAGTAGGATAACATCATATGGTGAAATATCTATTTACCATAGAAATAAAATTCAACATTGCACTTGAATCCTTAGTATAACATTAGAAATGTGGTTAAAATCCATGTGGTAAGGGCCCTTATTTTAATTTTGGGGTCCATGATGAAGGTAAAAAAATAGAATAATTGGCTAAGTGTTCAAGGAGGTCCAAAGGGATGTTTTATACTTAAAATATTTTTAGCCTTTCCTAAACTTGCTTAGGGTTGTTAGAGCTTTCTCAAGCCCGATATAATCAATTAAACACATAGTAACTTCCTAGAGTGTTTTAATGAATATAAAAGGGGTTATGATTTGTTTATGTCAAGTCCCTATATTAAATCTCATATGGTTTTGGAGTTTTCATAATTTTTATAATTTGGTAAACAATTGGTGAACACCATTTATACATATCCATCCCTAGAATTAGTCTCTCAAGGCATCAAATTATCAGGGCTTGTAAGAGAAATAACTAACTAGATAATTTCTTGTGGAAAGTGCTATCATAGAAACTTATTTCATCTTCTAGGTTTGGTAAGTGTCAAAAATTGTCATATTATTAGGCCATAAATAGTGTTAGACCCTAAGGTACCAAAGAATGAATGATGGCCTATCACATGGAGGTGACAAGCCCTGACTGCACAAGTTGTGACCAAGTAATAAAGGATACATTGAATGAAATACTTCCACATCATTAATCACCAAGCCTAAAATTGATATCCAATCTGATCATCAAGACCATCATAATTAAGATTTACAAAATTAAAAATGTGATGGCTTGATGATGACATGATTATGAGATGAATGACTTAAGAGGACATTGTCATTAGAATAATAGATAAATTTAAGCCTAGATATTATTAAGGTGTGAGCGAGACTAGTATGATAAGATCATAACCAGATCATATAAGACAAATAAGTGTGTTCATGACAAGCATTAAATGAAAATATCTAGGGAACAACATTGAAAGTATGAGTGGTAGAATTAAGATAAAATCTTATAAGGAAGTAATTTTAAAAGATCTATAGCTACATTCCTTAACACCAAATCTTATAAATTTTGTTGTGGCTATTGAGTGATTAAACATTGGTTACTGCATACAAAACTAAGAGAGTGTGTTGAACTGATAAATTCAATCTTGAGGTAATCATCACCATTCACAAATTAAATAATCAGAGTCTTAATTAACTTTAGCCACCCTTGTCTGATTTGTAGTGAGATTATGTGTATTGATTTGTTATATTCAATTTAATTATCTCAACTTTATTTTTGATTGTAATCAATGACCCGTGGGCTTACCATTACCTATAAAATATTGGGTCTTTCATTTGAAAAGTTTTGACATTTTTCTAGCATAATAATGTTGCCAACATTTTCTCTCTATGAGCCCTTTACCACCTAAGCCTTGCATTTTATTTAGAATTGAGTTCACCTCTTTCCTTTCTTATTAAAATCTTTGTGCATCATATGGTTTTTTGATCCTTGATTGTCGATTATATTTTTCCCTTTCATTGTCATCCATTCCTCAGCACCTCTATGTATAACTAGGATTTTTCATCCATGTTGTATGTTGTGTACATATTGGTCTATAAATACACTAATTATGGATCATTTGTCATCCCTCTTGGTGTTGTATTGTGTCTTACACCTCCATGTGAAATATTCATGAAATTAGAATGTTTATTTTGGAGTCTATGAGATATTTTATTGTAATCTAAGATTTGTAATGTGTTCTTCAAGGTATGTAGAGGTTATCTATCTAGTCATGGTACATCACCACTATTTCGATTTCAAAAACCCCCTCTCTCTTTTCCCACAACATATTTTATACATAGGATTAGATGTAGATTTTCATTCATCTCTTATAACCCTACATGTTGATCCTAAATTACATGTATTTATATTAGAATTAATCTGACATTCTCCATAGGTTAATCCTAAGGAGAACAAGTGGCCCACACCTTTGGGGATGATCCCATTGTTCCATGGAACCAATTATTCTAATTGAATATGTGAATGGTTCAAGTGATAATAATTAATTCACACATATTTCACTCAAAAAATTAGTCTACATAGTGTAGAAACTTAGAATTAATTACTAAGTGCTTGACAATGTTTAATCTTGAAATTATTACCTTATTTGACCTATTCTTCATTATGTTAAACTAAATATCTATGAGAGCCTTAATTATTTTACTCATTGTCTTGAAATACTAAAAACATCATCAAACATTCCTATTCTAATTATATATTCCTTTAATCTAGTTATATCAGTCTCTATTCTTCCTAGATAGGACTATAATAGGTGATATAAGGTTGAGATCTAGTCTTATCCATTAGTGCACTCTTATCCCCTAAACTGTAATGGTCAATTTTTTAATGTGAAACATTCAAGTTGGACCTCTCATGATTTTATAAAATTTATTTAACAAAAATATTTCAATATACCACTAATTAAGCACATCAAGGCCACTCAATAGAACACTTGATTAATTAGAGATATACTCTTTGTACAAGTTACTTCATATTGAGTACAAGAACACTTATCTTTCTGATACCGAGTTTGAGGGTATTTTACTATAGGTAAATGGCATAAATTTTTAATAATTTAATTAAATTTTCTTGTTACATTCACATAGTTAAAAATATGATCTAATCAACATTTCAGGCAACAATTCGGGCTATAGTTCTACCCCAATTGGTGGTAGAACTTCTGGGAGCCATAACTTTTGCACCATAGCTCCGTTTGACTCCCCATTTAAAATGTTGGAAAGATAAGAATGAGGGAAACATAATGAGATGGATTTAATCTCTTATAAGTGGGTTTTTACCCTTTAAACAAATATAATTTCCCCAAATTTAAATTTTAGTAGTGCACTCTAAAAATAGTAAGTTTCTAAAAATAGTAATTTTGCAAATTTTGTATTGTTGTAAATCATGGAAGTTGAAACAATTAATCTCCCTCGAGATTGGTGACTTTACACATCATCATCATACCTTAAAAACATGTATAAATGAGTATGTAACCCAAAATGGAAATTAGACATCTCTTCTTAGAGATAGGCATATGTTTGGGTCTATAAATTTGATGAATAAAACATCTCTTCTCAAAGATAACATTATTGTTATTATGTTGTTATTGTTTATTGAATTATATTTCAACTAGAGATTTTGAGTTTAATATTATTGGTATTAGAGTGTTTTGTCTTTAGAGTGTATGATCTTGAGGATGAGGTTAGTTTATAAGAAACTTGGATCGAAAATAGAACTAGCAGACTATCCACCTATTCGCTCCAAATGACTTCAAATGGTGGACAACAATAAGACATATGATCCTTTAAAGGAAATTGTGAATTAATCCCTCCAACAAAATAAAGTGTAGATGCTACAAAAATTCAACCAAATCCTTTAACAAATTTTCATGGAAAATTTTGGCTCCTCATCTACAACCCCACATCTTTTTAGTGCCCCAACACCCTTCAAAGTTTAGGTGAATTTTGATATCCCTACATTTGAAGGAAAAATCAATGTTGAAGTAGTATAAAAAATTTTAGATCAATTTTAAACTTATTTTTTTATAAATAAATTCATCGATAAAGAGAAGATCACTTTTTCTCTTTTCAAAGCATCATTGCCTATCAAAAACTGGTGGGAAGTGTACAAAAAGAGATTCAGTACAAATGATATTGTCCTTGAGGTAGAAACTACATAGGATGATTTCATATAAGCTGTAAAGGAAGAATACAACCCCATTGGAGCATATGATGATCTGTATATAGAGTGGCAACAACTTCACCAAGGTAAGGAACAATCTATTTAAGATTACACTAAAACTTTTCATTCTCTATCTTCCAGATTGGGCATCCAAGAAAGTGAGAAACATAAGGTTCTCAAATATCATGGTAGATTACAATGGTACATATGGGGAGAAATGAAACTCTTCAATTTGGAAAACCTTGGTGAGGTGTATAAGTTCATAGTGAAGATTGAGTAGAAGCATGGAAGAATGAATATGAAGAGTCAGCCTTCAAAATAGAAAAGTGATAAATAATATCAAACATGAGGCCATAATTGGAATAAAAATGAAGGAAATACTAGGAAGTGGTGTGATTATCACAAATCTAGAACTCACTCCAAAGAAGAATGTTGAGCCATCAAGTCCTTACTTTTTGAGTCACAATCCTCAACATCTATTGCTATGCCTCATACACAACCTATATTTGAAGTAGATGAAGAAGAGATCATAGATTTTGAGGTCGATGCCATTTCTAATTCATCATAGACCCATGAGGAGAGGCCAGATAACAAGGAAAGGTTGTTTCATTATAAGTTATGGGTGAAAGTTAAGCCTTTACATTTCATTATTAATAGTGGGAGTCAAGATAATTTAATCTTTGCTAATATTATGAAAATCCTAAATTTGTCCATGAATCCTTACCCAAAGATATACATTATTGGATGGTTGATTCCATGGAGAAACCTTCGTGTCATCCACCAATGTCTTCTCTCATATGCAATAAAAACTTTCCAAGATGAGGTTTTATGTGATGTGGTCAATCTAGATGTTTGTGATGTAATATTTGATCATCCATTCATGTATGATTGACATGGCATATATGAATCAATAACTTGAAAGATCACTCTCAATCTTGGAGCATGACACTATAGGGTACCAGAGGAACCACCTTCCACATCTATCTCCATGATTAGTGCCAAGAAATTTATTCTCATGATGGTCAAGCCATAGGAATACAAAAGGGCCAATGTTATATCCCTAACCACACAAATACACAGTAATAGAGGCAAACAGATAACAAGCTGAAGAAGTTCATAGCCTTCCATCCATAGATTAATGGTCAGATAGAAATGGTGAACAATCTGGCCCTACACAGCTCCATAAAGCAGAGTCCATTCTGAGTATGCATCAGGAATCAAATAAAAACACAACTACCATACTTTATGACAAATATTTATGTAATGGGGACCATTTATTCTCAAGGAGATAGGAATGATCTGGTCAACATTTTAGGTGACAATTTGAGTGATGGTTCTACCCCAATTGGTGGTAGAACTTCTGAGAGCCATAACTTTTGCACCATAACTCCGTTTGACTCCCCATTTGAATCGTTAGAAAGCTAAGAATGAGGGTACTATCATGATATGGCACTGAGATCTTATAAATGGTTTTTAACCCCCAAAAATCAAATTGAAGTGCCTCAAATTTCAATTTTAGTAGTGTAGTCTAAAAATAGTAATTCCTCAAATTTTGTATTGTTGTAAATCATAGAAGTTAAACCACTTAATATACCTCAATATTGGTGACCTTAAAAATCATCCTCCTACCTTAAAAACATGTATAAATTAATATGTAACCCAAAATGGAAATTAGACATCTCTTCTCAGAGATAGGCATATGTTTGGGTCTGCAAATTTGATGAATAAAACATCTCTTCTTAGAGATAACATTATTGTTATTGTGTTGTTCTTATTTATTGAATTATCTTTCAACTAGAGATTTTGAGTTTTGGATCAAAATATCATAATTAACATAGTGACCATAGGTGTCAAAAATACATCACCCTAATACCCTTTTGGCCTATATAGGTAGTACTTAAACTACGTTAGTTTTTTAAGGATGAATCATATATTCCTTTACCTAATTCACCCATTTTCATTTTATTTCAATCTATTTTTATGTATAAACTAAGGTCTTATATTTTCATATCTTTTACATGATAAATGAAAACATGTAAATATTCATTAGATCAGATCAAACAAGTTAGGTACTCAAAGAGATAAATTAACTATATGTAATGATCTAAAAATGTCACTTGAGTAAAAAGAGTGTTACTTGATACTAACCATCCCTATCTTAGCCCTATACCTATCTTAGGGCCTATTTAGACACTTATCCATCTTTCATGTAGGCAACACAACTCCCTAAACATCTAAAAATTACTCTAAAACCCTTCTTTAGACATCTAGGCCTTGGGTGCCTCAAGTTCTACCACCTGGACACTAGCACCTCAATGTTATTACCCTATTTGGGAACTATTATCCTTTTCCACATTTTTAGCTCCAATATATATGTTTTAAATTCCTAAAGTACATAAATTCAACCTAGACCTAATTCAAACCAATCATAAACACTAGATCAATATATATACATGAATTTTATCTGTTTATCTACATGATGGAAATCATATGTAAATACACACAGATAATATTAGAAAAAGTTATGCACAATAAAGGTTATTAATCCCTATTCTTACCTACTTCTATATATATCCTTATAAAAAATTGATAAGCGTAGATTACTTAGCTTTCTAGTCTCAAACACACTCAAAAAACTCATGCTAACACTCATACTAGCATTCTCTTGCACTTGTACCAAGCACATAGGTGGGAGAACTACATCAAGATTGATCCCTCCTTAAACTATTGGTATGTAGGTAGCATTACCACACAAGGATGTGCATCACACATCCAACACATTAGTCACTAACCCCTTTATCTCATGGTGTTCATTGAAACCCTTACAAGTATGAAAACCTAGGGTTTTATAAATAAAATAAAGGTACAAGTAAAATTATGGTTTGCACAAACATAAAATTTTGATTAGAGATGGAACATGACCTCATCTATGAAACCCAAAAAATGTTTTGGAAGATAACATTAGCACCAAAGGTGTACATTAGTGCCACAATGTTATTATATAAGGTATGGATCTATTGTTCAAGAGGAATTCTGACACTTGGATCCTATTTATGATAACCTGATTAGATTACACGATATATTTTAGCCTCCATATCATTTATCATAATCATTCTCCAAATAATTATTCGTTTGTCTCATTTCTTAATATTAGTAGAATTATCAGTTTTTCTTAGTTATTTTCATGAATCAATGGTTGTATTTATTAGATATTTTATACCTTGATTTATTGTGCTCATACCCTTTAAAAACCTTGGGATTACACTCCATTACCATAAAAAGTTAATTCATTTGGTGAACCTTACTTTGAATACTAATTAAAAACCCTAGTTCCATGCTAAGTTTTTCCTTCTCCATTTTTTTGTAATAAATTAGGCTTATTAATTTCTAATTTTTCATAAGTTTTTCACAACCTAACTAATCTGTATCAATCCCCTATTAGGGATTAATTTATTATATATATATATATATATATATATATATATATATATATATATATATATATATATAAAAATTTGTCTAAAATCCTCCAAAATCTTGATCGGGATATTAAGTCCTCATACACTCAAACATTAGCTCTTAGGGTTTCAATAAAAATTCTTTTTTATGTTTACACATTAGGTTAAATATTTAATATAATTGCAAATATATTTATATTGGACTATATTATGCCTATTATTTGCTTATTATTCATTCTTTACATTCTCTTTTTTGGTAAATTTAAAATGAATTCAAGTAAACCTCTTTCCCCTCACCTAATTGACCAATTTATAAAATTTTCAAGTAATTATACGAATGAATGGAATTTTTTTTTAATGTTGCACACTATCAAATGATAATGAGCATAATATCATTTATAATGATGATGATGATGATGATGATGATTATTGTTGTAATTATGTATATGATGATTACTGTGATCATGATAATGAAATTATTTACAAGGATAAATTAGATGCATCTTCTTCTCTTTATCCTCTATCTTCTCCTACTTCTTAAAATTAAACTAAAAATATAAGGCCAAAATAACCCTTTGTTGGTAGTGCTTTGTTTCAATCTGATCCTAAATTTTCAACCACTTTTGTTACATCCTTATTCAAATTAAATGAATACAAGAGCAATAAAATAATTTTACCTCTAAAAGGTTCAAATAACATTATACATGATGTTCCTAGCATATAAAACCAAAATGCACATTCTTTACCCTTCTCAATTTAATTTGAAAAAACATGTAGAAATTATATTGAACCTTTAACCAATGCACAAAATAAAGCAGATGATATTATTTTATCACCTTATTTTAAATTTCAATCTAAACACAATTATTATATGCAAAATGTAGATAATTCAAATACCTCTAACTATTCTCTTACATGTCATAATGTACCAAATGAAAACATGATTACTGCCTCTTCTACTCTTGAATCCAATATTGAAAATAATGATCATACATGCATTACATTGCACCTACATATGATGATATATTGAATATTAGTAAACATTTAAAATATTATTATACTCTCTCTATTTTAGTGAGCATGTGAATGATAATTCTCTTACTCTTACTTTTACAAGTGAATTAAACTATGATTTTGATGAAATTTAGAATAACAATGATTACTATGATTTTGGTGAAGAATACATTGAGTTTAAACATTCCATTTATCTCCCTACTTCATCCATATCTCATGTTCAGATTGATTTCTTATCAAATGTTGGTTAAAATGATAATATGCCTTTGTATGAACACAAAAAAACTTATACTGATGTTCATAGTTTACACAATTTAAATTTAAATGATAATTTTGTTTTTATATTCCATTAGCATGTGATAATTTTTTACCAATTAAAAATATAAGGGATGCCAATAAATCTCCCTCATACCCTTACTACATTATAACCCATTTCTCTTTCTAACCTCCATTAAGGTGATAGCTAATTTACCCTTCACTAGGTCCAAGCTATCACCCCTCCAGAGGTTACAATGAATAAACCCATTATTTCTATACATGTTCCCCAATATAGTGTACCAATGGATAAAATTAATAATAATATTAAATAATTAAATTAACCCATTGATTATGTTAATATACCTTCACAAGAGTAATTGCTTTGATGCATGTCATGGGTGATTTATAATAACTAGTAAACCACCTCACCTTAGAAAGTAAATCATACTACTATTGGGTTAATTATAATTCCATCCATGGTAATCCTATCCCATGCCATATATTCAACATAAATTTACCACCAAAATTTTAAATACTATCATTAACAAATATCAATGGACATGTATATCCATATTTTCATCTTAAATCTTATTGAAAAGTTATGGCACATATCACTTATAGTTTGGTTATTTTATATATATATATGTGTGTGTGTGTGTATATATATATATATATATATATATATATATATA
This sequence comes from Torreya grandis, assembly GCA_037957365.1. Lineage (NCBI taxonomy): Eukaryota > Viridiplantae > Streptophyta > Pinopsida > Cupressales > Taxaceae > Torreya > Torreya grandis. The sequence goes on along the minus strand of JARHVA010006460.1, from coordinate 172,318 downwards.
TATACTTACACAATCTAGAGGGTGAGACATTAAATTGGTTCCATCCTTCACTCCCAAGTGGTTCACTACACACATGCAATAAGTTATAATAAGTCTTTCTTATTCATTATATTTAGAACAAGGGACCTCAAATCACATATGAGAGATTGTCTTTACTACACTAGAGTAAGTCATAAATAGTAAATGATTAAATTCTATGATTCAAATCATTTATGCAATAATTGATCTACTAGGTTAAAAATTCAAAGGTATGGTACATATTTGATAGAAGCCTCATTTTTCCTCTTAAGGATAAATTGTTATATAAGACATCCAAATGATTATATAAACTATGTTACATAGCTATGATATTAGAGAAGAATTTCAGACTAGTTTAGACACATTCATAAATATATTTGGGTTTAGATATCTCACAATCATAGTCATCCAACATGGTACAAGCACCTAATCCACCTATGACTAAGGAAAAATAAGAATAGGAAAAATAAATGAAGATACTCAACAAAGGTAAAAAGCTAATTTGTAGAGCATTTCCTATAGTGGATAGAGCATAAGACACCAATAGTGGGTCATATAGTTTTCAAATAGATATATGCCTCATGACATATTATTCACAATACTAAACATGGGGGTGATCATCATTCCTATTATTTAGCATCATCCAACACATCATTTTTAATGAATAATAAACAAACCATATTGAAATTATCATAGAATCAATGGACATTGGGATAATAATATTTGTGCACTCAAAAATCATATTGACCAATGTGTTCACAAAGGCATTATAAAATTCACATAGAGGGAATTGATATATCCTTATCTACCCTCTTGTAGATAACACTTCACTATGAGGGAGTTATCCCAAGATGTTCCTCATAAGAAACCTTCAGTTACTCATCATACAATATTATAATTTCAAGGGCACCCACTTATGTGAGATCACATGCACCAAAAATTTAGTAGAGATGGTAGTTAGTTCATAGAGATCAACCTACTTATAAAAACTTGGTAAAATAATGGAAACAAACTCAACCACTAATTTTATTTCAACAATCAATTAAGATATTTATCAACAATCATAGAGATTAGTGTATAATTTTAGCTCGACAATCGATTAAGATATTTGGAAAAAATCATAGAGATTAAAGCATAATTTCAGTTTGATAATTGATTAAGATTAATAATCAATTAATATATTTGCAAGACATAATTCACAATAGAACATAGTTTGTGCATGATAAATTATTAATATATTTGTTATATATTCTAAAAATATATCTACCAATAGTACACCATGAGTAGTATCAGTTCTAGAGGCTATTCCTACACCTACATAGCATGAAAAGTATGGTCACTCATTTAATCTTCCATCAAGATTCATATAATACATGTCATAGTCCATAAGCTAGTTCAGTCAACTCTATAGATTCATAGCCATACTCCATAATAAAAGTTCAGCTACATATTAATTAGTACATCTAATTCATATTTCTTAGATACCTCCTTACATAGCACATGTGGTCACTCTTCCTTTATTTTATAAAAGACACCTTGATAGTGAGTCTCTTACAAGACTCATTAGTTAGTATGTTATTCCCTACTTGTACATAGTGTCATTCATTTTTTTCTCCTTGTATATAGTTTTATTTTCATGTTGATTATACATAGATTATATCCAAAAAATTCAAAAAACAAATTATATATTAAAAACACAAAAACATTCAAATATTTGCTTATAAAATAAAAATTATTGATTGTATGGATTTCCATGTTTACATATCTTATACATGTTGAGTACTACATATGCTATGTATGTTAGTTTAGTTAGTTTTAACACACATACATGCTTCACTTACTATTTTTGGGTGTTCAATTATGCTTATAGGACCTAATTCCACCACACAAATCCATATTTTCTTATATCTACCGACTAGGGGCATATACATAGATACACATATTCCTCATTTGATACATTCTCCAATTTAGGGGTACCTTATACACAATTTTGATTCTTAGGTTACATCTTTCTATAATATATATCATAAATTTAGCATTTTTTATATCTTAATATTGACCATCCTAAACTACATAGTTTTTTTACTGACTACGAATAATATATACTTAGTCAATGTACTTCTTTGCTCCTATACATATATGTACCAATCATTCATGTAAAATTTAATTTTTAGCTTTAATAGTTTAGACTTAATGGTGTTTATATGCTTATAAATCTATTCAATGTAATTTTAATATGCCATTATTCTATGGCTCTATGCCACTTCATTTTATGTATGTTTTGGACATATGCCCATGTACTTGTGTGTACCTTCCTAATTATGTATGTAGACATTTGAACATGTCCTTCTATGTGTCTATAATTCAAAATTTATTTCTCTTTATGTATATGGAAATTTAAACATGTCCTTGTTGGTATTTATTTCTCAAATTTAGTGACATGTACCCATGTCCCTTGTATTAAATCGCCTTGGCCTACTTTGTGTGAATGTGTGTTGTATGTATACTTTTATATATGCATCATGGACATGACACTTGTATCTTATTTATTACACACTATAGATTTATATTAAATGAGGTACCTCATGCATCTTCCCTTCCTCCATGGGCATCATGATGGACATCATTCCCCATCCCCCTATGTAGTTAGTTTATTACTCATATTTATTGTTCATACACATGCTTACATTAATATGTCTCTCTTGAAATCCTTATGAATTCCAGATCTAACATAAATCATGTATTACCAAATTATGATTAGATTATATTAAATTCCAATGTCATGTATATGCATAATATTGGTTTATTACAAAAATATCATATATGCTCAAGATAACACATATCATGCAAAGCATTCTATTTTAAGGAAAGTTCTAGTAGAGGTTAAATAAATCCTGTCAAAGGAGGGGAATTTAAATAGGTTTGTCACAAATGTTAGACCATATGAATGCACTGAGAGTATATTTTCCATCATGTAGGCACATAATATAGAGCTTAGTTTTAGGAAATCACATTATAAAATAGTCAGATAGAGATCAAACTTAGTTGGTAGAAGAATAACACAAGTGGTCATTAGCACCAAAAGTGCACACTAGCATCACAGTGCTACTATCCAAGGTATTTATATATTGTATATTATCCTCAAAAGAATAAAAATATTGATTTTATATAAAGGCATAATATTTATAGTCCAAGTTTATATATATTTAATTACAAATTATCAATTTTTATTCAGTTTTGATAAGTTTTGCTCAATTTTACATAAAATCATACTAGTTTGCTCAAATTTGGAGCATCATACATGGTATGATAACTCTAAATTTGGTTTCATATACTCAAATAAAAATGATTAAAACTCAATCCATAATCCATATTCTCAAATATCAAATTTGGGGTCATATGCATGGAACATTATTTCTATATGCTCACCTATACACTAGTTGATTAGATGAAATGGAAACCTCCATGTAATTATTTATATTATACACACCAGACATTATGTTCCAATTAATAAACCCTATTTATGCCTTAATCTATCTAAATTATTTGGCATTACTACATAGTCCCTATACTACATCGCTAAGTGCTGGAGGAGGCCCCTAGGCCAAATTTCATTTTAGAGTTCTTGAGTAGATGTAGAGAAACTATATATAATTTTAATTAAAATCATATATATTTAATTACATTACATAATTAAATTATATATTCATGTACTAAACATGGGTAGGCAATGATGGAGTCATACTCTACTTGAGTTTTTGAGCCACTTACATAAGAGGGTTAGACAAGTCATCAATCCAATCCAAGTTATTAATAGGTCATGATCCACCAAGTAAGGTTGGGAAAGGATGAACTCAAAACCAAATTGAGTTATTTATCCACCTACACATGAGTATTAAGTAATCCATCATCTTATTCAAATCTATTCATAGATTTGATCACTATCTACATACACAGAGACAAGATATCACTAGGTTTATGCGTTGGTTTATGTACCTAGTGAGGTGCATTCTTTAATTTCCTCTCTTATCTCTTTAATTAATTTTTTTATTTTGTTTTTATATTTATTAAGGAATATCTATATATGTTTCATATTTAGGATATGTAATGGAGCATGTTTCACATACTCAGATCTAAATTCATAGACTTTGCCTCATAGGTAATCTAGGTTCAATTTTTTTCTTAATCTTAATCATTTTTATTTGTTGAATTTATATAATAAAAGGGGGAAATGTAATGATCTAAAAATTTCATTTGATTACTAAGAGTGTTACATGAGACCACCCATCCCTAGATTATCCCTAGACCTATCTTAGGGCCTATTTAGGCCCTTATCGATCTTTTGTTTGGGTCATACACCTCCTTAGACATCTCAAAATTAGTCCCAAACCCTTACTTAGACATCTAGGTCCCTAGTTCCTAAATTTGTTCCACTTGGACACTTGAACCATAAGTGGACACTATCACCACAACTTTATTAACCTATTTGAGCACTATTATCCTTTTCCCTCTTTTTATCTCCAACAAATATATTTTCAATTCATAAAATCACCTAGGGTCAGCTTAGACCTATTTAAAACCATGAAAAAGTATTATATTAGTATATATACATGGATTTCATCCCTTTATCCACTAGAGTTAAATCATATGCAAATACACATGAATAAGGTCATAACAAGTTGTGGACTATCAAGGTTATTAATCATTATTATGCCCTACTTCTACATATATCCATCTAAAACATTCCTTATCTTAGATTACTTAAATTTCCAATCTTAATCACAATAAAAACACTCAATCCAACACTCATACTAGTATTCACTTGCATTTTCACTAAGAACATAGGCAGGAGAACTAAATCAGGTTTGATCCCTCCTTAAAGCATTAATATGTAGGTAGTGTTCCCACACAAGGGTGTGGATCCCATGTCTATCACATTAGATCCATGTATATATTTTTATCATGGTGTTCATTCAAACCATTACAATTGTGAAAACCTATGGTTTTTTGTGTAAAATATATCTACAAGGAGAAGCATTGATCACACAAACATGAAATTTAAACCAAATCTAGGATAAGACATGTTATTCAAAACCCAAAAAACATTTGGGAAGAGGATATTATTTACAAAGGTGTGAAATAGCACCAAAATGTTACTATATAAGTTGTGGCACTATTTTTAATGAGGTATTATGACACTTGGTCCTATTTATAATACATTTATGAGCTTGTGTGCTAGTTTTCTACCTCCATATCATCCATCTTATTCAATTTCTAGCTAATTATTCATTTGTGTCATTTATTTATATTATTAAAAATATAAATTTAAATAATTTATTTTAAAAATTAGTGGCTATATTTATTGCATATTTTATACCCTAATTTACCGTACTCAAACCCTTTAATAACTTAGGGCTTACACTCCATAACCCTAAATAATTAATTCACTATACAATCAACATGAACACAATTATAATCAACAAATAAGGATTAATTGTTCCCATATCCTCTTAGTGTAATGATTTCATATGAATTTTATAAATATACTTTTATGTGAAACATTCGATAGTTCTTCTTAGTCTACTGAAAATCAACAATCAGCTTGCACAGTCAAGATACATCATATTTGAGCTAAGTTCAGTTATTACTTGTAAAATTATTATTTATAGCTCATTTATACTTTTATAATATTATATACTTTACATTTAGATTATATAAAATAATTCATTTTGTAATCTACATCATTTTTAATTGGTTAAATATATTTATTTCAATTTAATTAGATTGAAAATATTTGTGAACTCAAAAATTTTTATTCAAATACTACTTGTTATTTGCCTGATTTTTATTCTAAGGTTTCATCTAAATTTTTTTATCTTCCTAACAATAAATATAAAAATGATCATCCTTTAATGGATTTTATTGAGTGTTATAATGAGATTTGTCTTTGACTTTGGGTATTCAAAAACTATTATTTCCTTACACAAAAAATAATATAATTATTACCAATATTGAATTAAATATTGAAATAATAGAGAAATTTGAGTCAATATTATCTTGAAAAAGAAATAAGATACAAGGTAGAGATGTGATTTTTACAAGTGGGGAAACCATCAAATGGAGAAAAAACCCTACAATATTATTGGAATCCTTACAAACAATTTAATTCCAAGTAAATAGTAAGTATAAACTAGGTGTAAGAGAGAAGAATAACCTTCAGATAAAATAATACTAAATAAATGTAAAAACAAGATTATGCATCAAGATTATTGTTAAAGAGAAGAGGATAAGATTATTTAAATATACATAAAGAAAGGATGATGGAGTTACATTAACCCCATCATGACCTTACAATGCCTCCTTGGTGTGTGCCATGTGTCTTATTCCCAAATAGAGTTGGGGTGACTATTGACATGTATGGGGAGGAATTACTTGTGAAAGTAAATCCCAAATCCAACATGTGTACAAGAGAGGTAAAAGTCACCTCATATATTTGTGATAAAGTGCATGTATAATTATAATAAATGCACACATAATGAAGACTTAGGATAAGACTAAAGGACTAAATAAAGAGCCAAATAAGGTTAATATCTAACACTCTACCTTAAGTTTAATTTAGGGTTAATTTTTTTGAGAAAACCTTTTAAAAACAATGAATACAATTTAAATTACATAATACTCCCCCTTAATAGAAACTCCCTTCAAGGATAATTTAAATAGTTTGAGAAAGAAATAATAATAGAAGATGTCACAAAAAGTTACAAGAATGAAGGTGTGATAAATAATCTCTAAGAAGCATCTTTGGACAAGATGTTCAATCTGTAATGGAACAAAGACAACATGAAGGAAAAATAATCTACCAAAACCTTCAAAATGATAATATCACACCAATATTTCAAGTTAAATAAATAATATGCCATAAAAATTATCTACATGTAAATAATGTACTAAAAATATATCTAAAAAAGGAAAATTAAGCTAAAAATAACTTCCATCATAATGTGTGAAACCAAGCACAAAAATAAGTTAGTTAAAATGAGATCATATTTCTTTTTAAACTCAAAAGAAAGAAATGCTAAAGAATATTATCAAAATGGGACAAAGAAGATGTGTCACTTGAAAAAAAAAATATTTTGTGAATTAATTGAATAATTATCACAAGAAGACATAAAATTATATATAATATCCAATATTTTTAGGAATCTAAGTTTTTTTTACCATAGTGCAAGGTGATTTAATCATTTTTTGACAATGTAAATTTTCATGAGTGGATTTTGTAGACGCCCCATTTTGGCCACAACTAGATTTCAACTAGAATTCAAACTAATTCGTACCAAACATTGAAAATTAATCCTAGGAAAAATTGAACCTCATAATTTTATCTAAACATAATTTATCACTACTCAGAATCATGTTGAGGCATCCCTATATGGGGTATTCTATCGTATGTATCAATAACCTCTCATGGATTCATACCTAGTAACCTTGTAATCTAACAAATGGTAGTTTAGACTATGGACCCATTAATTGAGGCACTTGAAAAATTCTTAAAAGAGATAAAATTCTAATAAAAATGAATCAACTAATTAAACTAGGTTAAATGCTAATCAAAATTATCCATTTTTAAATAATTAATATATAAAAATGGAAATTCAAAAATTGAAAATAATAACCTTCTTCATCACTGCCTTTATGAGTTTTAAAGCTCTCATAAATATCTAATTTGAGAGCCATGACTATTAACTAAATATCATAATTATATGCACCCTCCTTAACTCAACTAGAGTTAACTTCAACTCACCTAAGGTTAGTTTGAATTGATTCCATCTTTAAATCTTAGCCTAACTCAACTTGAGTAAGAGTTAACTTTGGAGGCTATAAATACAAGGCCTTACCTATTGATCAATAAGCTTCATTAGTGAAATTTAATTATGCTAAAATAACTCCAAGATGCTCTTAAAGTAATTTTACCATGTCAGATTCATAATCCAACTAGCCAAGCCAAGGTGCCAAGAAAAGATGGAGTAAAGGGAGATTTATTGATGCACAAAGATGAGCAAACCACTTCAAAAATCCATTTTTAGCTATAATAAAGATAAAAAGATGTTTTCTTTTGTTTTTAAGTTGTTTTTTCATTATATGCTTGTTACCTATGCTCTCTTTAGTGTCTAGGCTAGAGGTGTTAGTGATTAGTGTGTTTATTTTAAGTCTATTTGCTTAAGTAACACTATGTTAATATCCCCTCTATTGGATTACTATGTTCACATGATGACATGCCTAGTGGGACCTACATCCCACAATGTTTTTTTCAGCAAATTTAGGACATCCTCCTAATAATTTTCATGTAAAAATCCAATCTTGATGACCAAAAAAAAAATAGAGGCTCATAGATGTGGTATAGGAAATCACTTTTGTATTCTATGTAATTAATTTTTTTAATCTATAGTTATTGTTTTGCCTTAATTGTCACAATATAGCACTATAATATCATGACTTTATAGTTACGATATTTCCTTAACTATCATGATAATGACTTAAAAATCATGATTTGGCTTTGACTATAAAAATTTTCCACTAACCATTTTGTGTTTTAGGAAGATTTGTGATTTTGCATGAGAAGTAGTGATTTTGATTGATAAATCATGATATTGCCTTAATCATCACAATTTCACATTAACCATTTTGTGTTGCAGGATAAGTTGTAGTTTTGACATAAGAGTGGTGGTATTGTCTTAATTTTTGAGATATTGCTTGAAGATTTGCAATTTTGTGCTAAACACCATTTTTTTCATGTAATTATGATTTTGTGCTAACTAGTTGTAGTTTTACACAAAAGTTGTAGTATTGCTCTATGTTTCTAAGATTTTACACAATGTGAAGAAAATTTAAAACCCAAGATATAAATTCCAAAATCCATTTGTTTAATTAATTTTTGATTATAAACATAAGGACCCCCTAAAATATTTTACAGGACCCAAACACTAAGAAAAAAACATTTTTTATCACTCTTAGATTCAAAACTCATATTTAAATTTGGTGTTTTCAAAATCTTTTACTTGAGTTATTTTTGTTTTGTTTAATGTTTCAAAATAACACCAAGGGGATACACTTCATGTCATATTTCATTTAGTGATATAAAAATGAACTCACACTTTAGTTAAATACTTAGAAGAGTTTCCATTTTTATGTTTGTTATTGAGTGTTTGTTTTGCAAGATAAAAAGATGATTTCCATGTCATTATACAAACTCTTGAGAGAAGAGGGGGCCTAAAAACCCTAATTTTCATGTGCATTTTAATTTTTGGATTAACAAATAATTTTCCTCTCAAGGACAAGTATATAGATAGAATTTGACAATATGAAGTTACCTTGTTAGTTTTTAGGATTTAGGACATTACACTTATGTTTTTTTGTCTTTTTTATTTTTACTTACAGAGTCTTGAGTAAAAATTATTTTTTGTCATACCACATACAAAAATGAGTTATGTTTACTCATGATTACTTTGTTTAAATAGGTGTTATGCCATCTATTTGACACCACACTTTGCCATAGTAATTTTTCAAACCTTTATGCATGTGTGTATCACTTATTTTAAATGGGCATCATTACACTTACCATTTCATTACAAGTATTATGCCTTACATGTTTTGAACAAAACCATTTGTCATAACTTTAGATAAACATAACATCATTAAGTGACTCCCATTGTTTCAAATACTTGTTACCTTATATCCAATTCTAAATTTCAAAATCATGTGTGCCTTCACAGTCTATGGCTAGTATTATTATGCCATATGTTTTGGTCTAGGTTGTTGTCCATTTAAACATCAATCCTTTGGAATGGAGTTCTAAATTGGTCTTGATATGTTTATATTCAAACATTTATTGGTTTATTCTTATACCTCACATAAGTTTGGCTTATACATTTATCTCTCAACTTTGGGTTGTGCAACTTAGACTAGTTTCCTAATCAATTTAAAGACTCTTTCTATGCCTAGATTTGGGAAGTGATTTATCTTTTATGTACCTAAATTTCAATGTCTTTTGATAAATGTTAATTTTATGTTTGAATCTAAAGTCCTAGTTTGAGTCAAAGTGTTTCAAGTTTTTTAGATTAATAATATTTCCTTTTAGACCTAGTATTGTGCCAATTCTAGTTTTTGTGTCATGTTTCGAAAAGACCTAGTAAAATCCCTTTTTTAAATTTTCAACCTAGTTTATGTCAAGTCTAGATTTTGTTTCATGTTTCTAAAAGACCTAGAAATTCCAATTTATTTTTAGACCTAGTTTGTGCTAAATTTATATTTTGTGCATTTTCCCCAAAAGTCCAAGAAATTCCTATTTAGCTTTGACCTATTGTGTTTTAAAGACTAGATTTTTTTCCATGTTTCCAAAAGTCCTAGCATCTTACCTCTATATTTTAGATATATTTATTTTGACCCTAGATTTGTGCCTTGTTCCCAAAGACCTAACATCCTTTCTTTCATTTTTAGGCCTATATTATAATCATTTGAAACACTTTTTACCTAAGTTTGGAATTTGGTTTTATCCATTGACTTGATCATTTGAGTAGGACATTTGACCTTAGACTAAAGTTAGATGAAATTTGTCATTAACCATTTTGGAGAAATAGCTCAATTCCTAGACCAAGTTTTAAAACCAAGTTAGAATACATTTGGACCATTTGTCTTTTAGATGTTATTTTTAATAGTTTGTAGGAATATAGGCTTATCTTCATTGAATGTTCATAATTGATTTGGATGTCTTATTAAACTCATAGTAGATCCATGTAAAATCTAGGTTATGGTAATGTGGTCATAAATGATGACTTTATTCAAGACCCGTATGGTGATGATGTGGTTTGTGAGATGGATCCTCATCCTCCTTACACTACTCAATCTAGGTAATATATTCATGATTTATTAACCCATTATTTGGTCAACATGCCTCCATAATAAAATCAAGACCAAGATCAAACTATAGAATACCTTGCTAATGTACCTCGATTATTGAACAATCTCAACAACAATCATATTAAATTTCTATGACATCGACATGTGATCCTTATTTTTTTTATTGTCACTTTCTTAAAAATAAGGATGAGGTTTTAGTCAGATCCATGAAGGTAGGGGCTAATTTTCCAGTGGTCTTCCTCCATGAAAATTTACCTAGCTTAGTTAGAGTGCCTTTAAACATGCCTTATACCCAAACCATTGAATAAGTCTCTACCAATTTATAATATTATTTTCAAAGGAAATGGAATCATGGAGGACCATTTATACAAATGCAATAATAGTATAAAACCTATTTGAATCTAGTACATAAATTTAATACCATGTCCATGTCAAACACTCAACTCATAGAGATAACTCCTTCAACATGAGTATTAATTGAGTTGATAGGTCAAGATAATTTGGGTATAGACCCATTTACATAGATCAATTTATTGGGTGATGTGTAAAATGTCTCATCTATTAAATATGTAACTATGGATTCTATGCAGAATAATGTGCCCAACATGGTGGATAACATAAAGAGTCTTCCAATCTAGGCCAAAGTGGTTTAAACACACCAAAAAATAGTCCACAATTACAAGTGTCTTTAGTTGATACCATGATTGGTATATAACATCAAGGGGAAGGAATTCCTACATCCTAACCACATCGAGTTACTTATAATCCTCAACCAACTACTTCTTCAAGCATACAACTATGTGGATTAAGTCATCAAGAACCAACTAGTGATTTGCCTCAATAAAAAGTGATGAATGTTATTCCACCCCAATAAGTGATGACTAAAATTCCACAACAACAAGAAAAGTATAATGTACCATTTCATTAGAGGTAAAAATTTATGCCACCTCAATAGGAGGAAATAAATGTTCCACTTAGATAGGTAGTGACAAATGTACCTCAACAATCATAGACCAATATACCTTTACGATCAAAAACATTGTCTAGTCAATAACATATGTCTATTGGTCAAAGAAATATTTCAAACATCTAACAACCATGTAGTTCATAACAAAGAGGTACCACTATCCAACAAGTACTAATTAGGCAATAATTACCTTTCACTCAACACATGCCATGGATATAAAGATAAGGCCTTGGTCCACAACAAGTTGCCCTTATGAAGCTAGGTTTGACAAGTCAGTAGTAAGTCCATAATTAAATTGAGTAGGCATAGTAACTTACTCGAAGTTATATCATTCCATCATAGCCCCAATTTCCTTAAAAATAGGGCTATATACCAAATCCAAACCAGAAAATAGCCCAACAAAGCATACAATTTCAACAACTACATCTCAATATGTGGATGCATATTCATGTTTGGTTCCCTCATGAAACCAACATTATATAAAAATTTGTACCTTCATTATACCAAGGTTAAGGTAATCCATATTTGGTCATCGAGCCACAACCTTAACAAAATGTTCCATGTAGTTTCTTGGCCTAGGAGATACAATAAATGAAGGATACGGTTGCCACCATTCAAGAAGGGAATTAGACAAAAAAAATAAATCTAGATGACATGTGGTTATACCCATTCAACATGGAGTATCTTTTGATACCATTTCCTACATGTTATGAACCACTAAAATTTGATGAATGAATGGGTAAAGTAGACCCTAAGGCCCATTTGATATAATTACTTGTCACTTTCCAACTAGTGTCTTATAATGACATTTACTTACTCCTTTTATTTCCTTAAAGTCTATTAGGATATGCTTTGGAGTGGTTCTTGTAATTAACAAAAAATTCTATATCTACTTTTGATGACCTCTTGAACAAATTTGTGCAACATTTTTCCTATAATCTTGAGCATGAGATTTCACTAGTAGATTTGACTCAACCAAGAAAAAAATTGGTGAGATATTTGTAAGCTATCTATAGATATGGAGAGTAATTTCTTGTCACTTTACCCATAACTTACCAAACAAACAATCGGCCATTATGTTTATTAAAAATTTTCAATGTGAGATATCTTATCATATGGAGCTTCAGCATGTACATACTTTCAAAGAGATCATTGACAAAGGTATTATCAAATTAACCTCCTTGAACCAAAATCAAAACTAAAACCAAGGAATATGCCAAAATCATAACCATATACACATCCAAGGGTAAATGTTAGCACCAAACCAGGGTAGTAACTATGATAAATCTAATCAATACAACCAACAAAGGGAGTAATTGAGTTGTGATATATCCAAATAGTGAAAACATCATCTACTTAAAATACACTACAAATTCAACTTACTCCTAATCATTAGCCTATTTAGTAATCATAGAATTCATAATAACCTACACTACTTCCACAAGTACAACAACCACCACCTTTGAAAACTCCTCCTTTATGAAGGATACCTAATCTTTGAGTCTTCAATGATCTTGGTGAACCTATAAAATTAATTTTTTTCAGGTTATCCACATCTAATATGATTATTTTACCTATTTTGGAGCACTATCTTGAGGGTATTCCATATCTATATTGGTATAGAGTGAATGAGTTTTGTGAATACCATTATGTTCATGGACATAATCTATATCATTGTCTGAAGATAAAGCACCTCATCTAAAATATGTCAGAAAATGGGGATATTATGTTGGATAATATATCATCTACATTTAATCAAAACATAGGTATCTATAAAAACTCTTTTCCTTAACATAACAATAAAAATAAAAAATAATAATAATGAAGGCCAGAACAACAACAACAATAGTATCAACAACTATAGTAATAATAACATAAATATCAATAAAAAAACAACAATGTCAAATAAATGGGAAGAACCAAGGCCAAAAGAATTCCAATAACAAATAGACTTACCACATAACTACACATGACTACACCAAAATTGTATGTCATATTGTGTGACATCACATTTCAACCATCATCATTAATCCTAGACCAAGTGCTAATAAACTAGGACTATTGATACACAATTCTAATAAACTCATCTATGCCAATAATCCTTCCTTAAGCTAGGACTGTAAACAAGTGCAACAACAACTAGTGATTACCATTTTAGGACCTTATATTCATAAATCATCATTTCCCAATGAATACTACCAAGTGAGCCTATAATCAAGACTTATCTTATCTATCCCATATCCATTATCATTTTCTATCAACAACAGTCTTGTATCTAATCCTATTTATGCAATATAAACTCAAGGGTCTAAAATTACCATTCTAGGCCCATAACCTCTTACTAACAAACCAATCCAACCCACTATGATGGATAGGAACAAACCATATACCACTATTAATGAAAATACATACCACATTATGAAGCAACTTTAAAATAAACCCCCAAAGATATCCATTCTAGATTTGTTGTGTACATATCCTATCCACAAGAGTATCCTAGTAGAGATCTTAGGCTGATCTCAAGTTACTAATTTCATAACCATAGACAAATTCCAAGCTTTGGATGGATATCTAGCCCTATGCCAATAATTAACATTTGAACAAAGAGATATGTCATCCCTTGGATCTATCCATAATAATCCGCTATACATTAAATTTGTCATTGCATGACATAAAAATGTGTCCTCATAAATAATGGATCAAGCCTTAATACTATGTCTCTAAATCTCATCAAGCATCTCAAATATACAACATCTGATCTATAGTAAAAATTAATTACTATCAAATCCTATGACAATGAAGAATTGTAATCATAAGGCACTATATGCTTGGTAGTTATCATTGGGCCCTTGACACATGATACACTTTACCATGTGTTAGACCTCAATCTATCTTACAATTTTCTTTTGGGTAGGCTTTGGATACATGAAATATTACACCAATGTCTCAAGTTATCACATATATACATGAAGCTCACTATCAATGCAGATTTTTAGCACTATAAACATTGCAAAAATTTGGAGGCTAAGTATGAAAGTTAAAACTACTAATTTGACCTATATCTAATTCCCAAAAAAGGACAAAGACAAATAAATACTTATTAATTTACTAGAGGCCAATTGTATAGACCCTAATATCATTGACTCATCTTCACATATACCTCTTCTTGAAATGTCTAATGGGTCAAGAGAGTATTTGACCCATGATACATTCCAAATTGCCAATCTTCCATAGAACCCCATGTTTTATGGAAGACCTAAAGCTAGGCTAACTTTCATGTAATGACAACACAAAATAAAGGGAATACTTCATAGTCCATCTCCCATCATTTTTACACCATCCACTATCCAATAATAGGACCCACTTGCCAATGATGGATCCTATTTGTAAAATGACAAATTGGTTGATTTCTACAAAAGTTCCAAATAACCCATCCCTAAAATGATCATGGAAAACCAAGCCTATAAAGGAGAAGAAGGGAAAATTGGAACCAATTTCTGTAACTTACTACAAAGAAACTAATGATATTAGCTTTAAACTACTTGGGATTGACCCCATGTATCTTATTCATGTACCAATGCCAACATCTAATGACAATGATGTTGGTAATAAAGTAGAGTTAGATCATATCATTTATGAATACCATTCTAATACAAAACTATTTAACCCATATACCATTTATAACATTACCCTAGTGAGATGACATAACCCACTTCCTCTATATCACCCTCAAATTTTGGCCTAAGACCAACAAGAATCCATAGTGCCTGTAGATGAGTTTGAGAATCATGAGGCCATTTGTGATTTTCTAGTCCTAAGAGAGAATATTATATTGGGATATCACAACCAAGGTTTCTATATCAAACTAGATCTTGTAACCTATTTTGGAGAATGGGTGAACACCCTCAGCCAAAAACAAAAGAATAAAACATTGAGGTCCCAAAGTGAAAATCTCTTTGAATAACTTTTGGACTAGGGTAAAAGTAAAGAGAAAGACCATGTTTTGGTGAAAACATGTTTCAAGCACCATTAGATGGGGGTGATCACCTTTTCTTGAATTAAGCTCTAGAGATAACCAATGATGAACTTCTTTTGGGGTCCAAGTTTAGTTATACAAAACAAAATGCCTTTGATCAAATTTCCCAAAAATTTCCTACAATATTTAAAATCTAGCCATTCTTACCATTGGGAGATTGAGATTCATCTTTTTTAAGAGATCTTAAAGAACTAGTCCAATTAGAGGACTTTGTAATTATAGGACAATTCACAACATTGTTACCCATTCTAGAATATGGCTTGACCTTCTCAGTTAAAGATACTATAGGAGTTAGAATCAAGACTTCAAATGACCCTAAATGGATAAAATTATGCATATCCCTCACTCATGAGGAATATATAATATTTACAACCATTTTGAGGGAATTTGTTAGCATCTTTACTTGGGCCTATTCAGACTGCCTGGTTTGGACCCCAAATTTGTTGTACATAACCTTGTTATACATCTTAATTCCAAACCTATGAATCATTAATTATGTAAGATGCATCTAATTGATTGATTATTGAAGATTGGAAAAAATCTTAGAATTGAGATGCATCTGATCGATTCATTATTTGAAGTGGATCTCAAATGTTATGCCTATCAATAAGAAGCTATAAAGAATCAAAATTTGTATTGATTTTAGAGACATCAACAAGGACTACCCTAAGGATGACTTTCCAATACCAAAAGTTGACATGACAATTGACTCAACAATGGGGTATGAGATGCTTTCACTTACAGCTGGATTTCTAAGGTATAATCAGATCATGATTGCACTAGAAGACCAACACAAGACATCATTCACCACTCCCTATGGAACAATTTATTATCAAGTTATGCCATTTGGTCTCCAAAATGTTTGGGCCACATTCCAAATATTCATGACCATCATATTTCATGATATGATGCATGACATTATTGAAGAATATGTCGATGGCATATTACATAAGTCAAAGACCCATGTTGATCATACAACCACACTATAAATAATATTTGAGAGGCTTCATGAACACAAGGTCATATTTAATCTTAATAAGTGTGTCTTTGGTGTCACTTCAATAAAAATTTTAGGCTTCATCATATCTCATTGAGGCATTGAATTTGACCATACCAAAGTGAAAGACATTACAAAGATGTTTCCACTTTCCAATTTAAAGTAGCTTCATAGTTTTCAGGGTAAGATTTAATCTATTAGGTGATTCATTTTATAACTAGCTGACAAATTCCATCCTTTCACACACTTACTAAATAAAGGTGTCACATTTCATTATAATTAAGACTATAAAAAAGCCTTCCATCACCTAAAGTAATATCTTGCCAATCCACATATTTTGTTACCACCAATTTCAAGAAAGCAATTTATATTGTATCTATATACCATAGACAAATCCCTAGGGTAAATTATCGCTTAGCATGGTTACAATATAAAATAACATGCCATGTATCATCTAAGATATACATTAGTCATGTATGAACACAACTATATGCTAATAGAAAACACTTGATTAGTTATGGTCTTTGTAGCCCAAAAGCTATGACATTACATGCTTAAAAATAAAACCATGGCTATTTCTAAACTAGATCCACTCAAGTATATACTATCTAAAATAATTTATAAGGTTATGATCTTGAGTGAGTTTGAGATAAATTATGTCAACCAGAAAACAATAAAGGGATAAATTCTTATAGATCAACATGTTGAATCTCCCCTTACAGATATTGAACCCCCCACTTTTCAATTCCCAGACAAGTCCATCATTATCATCATAAACACCTCCTAAGGAACAACACTAGAATTTATATTTTTATTTGTCATTCACATCAAATGGATCAGGGGTAGGTCTATTATTTATTACACCACAAGGGGATCTTATCCCCGAATCATTATGTATCATCTTTCCTTGTACTAAAAACATGGTTAAATATGAAACATGTTTCACAAGTCTTCATCAAATAATACAATGGAATATTCATCATCTCATGGTTTATGGTGATTTTTAGTTAATCATTAATCAGGTTACAGACCACTTTAAGACCAAATATTAAAATATGTTGCCATATAAGGCTGTGGTAGACACAATCAAATAGCATATTACCGACATATATTTTGAACACATATGAAGGTTCAAAAATAGGACAATGGATACCATGGCCACCATTGGTTCTTTGATACATCATATCGATAAGGTAAAATTATATCAATTCCTCATTAAAAATATTAAAGTGCCTATTCATAAACCTTCAACCATCATAATGATCTATGATATTATCAGTCTTAGATCTATATGATATTTGGACCTTTATAATTAACTTCATGACCATATCATGCCACCAAAACTATCCCATAAACAACAAAAGTCATTTACCCACCAAGCCTCAAATATACATTACTTGGCATAATCCTTTACTGCTGAAACATTGATGGAACTTTACTTCCTTGTTTAAATTTGGTAGAATCAACATTAACATTATGATAAGTTCATGAAGGATTATGTGTATCCCACACTAGTCGGGTAGTCCTAGCCAAAAATACTCTTACATACTAGTTATTATTGGCCAACTATGGATGTAAATGCAACTACTTATGTCAAAAGATGTGATAAGTGTCAAAGGCATGCCAATTTGATTTATGCCTTAGCCAAAACACTAAATCTGATGTGTACACCATGGCTATTTACAACATGGGGTATTGATCTCATTGGGAAGATTAATCCTACCTCTTCTGATGGCCATAAACACATCCTTACCACTACCAAATATTTCATTAAGTAGGTTGAAGATATACCCCTCATGTGACTAGAAAATATATTTCCAAATTTATATTCAATCATCTCATTTGTTGTTATGGTATCTCATCTAACATTATATCTTATAATGGTAGATCATT
Organism: Torreya grandis; assembly: GCA_037957365.1. Taxonomy (NCBI): domain Eukaryota; kingdom Viridiplantae; phylum Streptophyta; class Pinopsida; order Cupressales; family Taxaceae; genus Torreya; species Torreya grandis. The sequence goes on along the minus strand of JARHVA010006460.1, from coordinate 153,493 downwards.
TAAAAACAAGGATTTAAAAATGTTTTGTGTTTAGTAAAATATCACCCAACATTTTTCTACCGCATATTCCCATATGTTAATGTCAAAGAAGATGCATCCAAGAAAATCATTTTCAACATCATTAAAATGATTATCAATGATATTGGACATGATTGACACCTTCAAATCTTTTATAGGCATACTGTACTCCAATTAAATCCACTCTATATTCCCTAGTCTGTGGCACTGAGGATATTCTTCCCATTGAAGTTGATTTACCTTCTATTTGTATCTCATTAAAACACATCATGGATGATTAATATTATGGAATAACTCACCTATAAGAGCTAGAGTTACTTGATGAAAAATTCATGAATGTCATTAATAGACTTCAAGCATACAAAAGTATACTACATGTCCACTATATTCAGTAGGTCAAACAGAAAGAGTTTGATCTTGGTGATCATATTATAAAAAAACCAAAAGAACACCATGACTAAGAGGAAGAAAAAAGGCAAGTTTAAACCCAATTGGATAGGCCCATATGTCATTGTTGTTAACTATGGTTCTGGAGCATATAGGCTCACTACACCATATGGGGATAAACTTGATGAGCCGATGAACATCATACACTTCAAGAATGATTTCATTTGATAGACTTATATTATTATCTATAAGTAAAAATTCCATTTTATCATAATACCATCGTATTATTTGTACCATGTCATATAGTTTTCTACCATACCTTCACTTCTGACCAAAATTATTTTTACCCTCCCTTCCTGACCCTTTGACATTTTTTTTGTTCCATTGGTTATTTGTCCACTTGTAGTGATGGGATTCAGACAAAGATTTATCATTTGATTCAGTATTATAGATAGAGGTAATATCTTGGACCATCATGATAGTAGTTTAGTAGTTTCATCCTTCATTTTTTATTCTGTTTCATTATGATTGTTAGTAATTATAACCACCTTTGGGAAAATTAGTATCCCACTCTATGATACTAATTATAACTTCCTTTGGATAAATTAGTATCATTGACCTATGCCATTTCTTCCTAATTATAACTACCTATGTGAAAATTAGGAACAACACCTTTACCATGCATTGTAGTATCACCTTGACATTCTTATTTTCATACTATGCCATTTGCCTAATTCATGAACTTGATGCTACCTAGTTGACTCTCTTGTTTTAAGGTGAAACTATAGTGACTTGAGGTCCCATCTTGTGACTATGTAGGTAGTGCTTAATTCACATTGAGTTCATCTCAATCACCCCTTTGCCATACTCTGTCCATTTTGTGAGCACTTTAAGTTTGAACAATCTCATTCTTTTATGAGAAACCTTAGCCACACTCTCACCAATTTGCAAGTTGAACTGTTTAGTATCTCATAATTCTTGATTGAGTTGAGATACTTCTAAAATTCTAAAAACATTTGTCAAAGAATTATAAAATTATAAAAATCACAAAATAATGAAAATTATCTTTGAATCTCCACGTGAGATATAAATCCATCACAATTTTTGGGATGCATCATCTTCTTTGTTTAGGTTATTCCAAGACCACCTTGGTTTTTTCCTCCCATTTTTGGGAGAACTAAATAAGCCTAAGGTTCACATGGAATATGTAGGAGACACATAGATACATGGGGTATCTCTAGTTATCTTGATCACACCTTTTATTTTTCAACCACTTATTTTCCTTAAGGATTATAGGACTCCTAGTCATTTCATAATAAACCACTTGTCATTTATTTTCTCCATCCTTCTTGGCCTTCAACCATACACTCTCACCATTTTAAAAGATAAATCCCATGTTTCCTCTACAACACAATCATGTTTTTCTTGACATAATTTTATTAAATCTCATATCTTGGGATAAATATATATGGTTTAATGTTCGTAATGGATCTTGCACCCATAAAACTATATAGGAAACATCCACTTGCCTCGTGCATTTGGAGACAACTCGGCTACCCTATCCTTTTCTTCTATTCCCCCCTTATTTGTTTATTTTTTTCAATATATATTATAGCATAGGGGAAATGTGTGTCATCTTATGTGCCTTTATTTCGCTATAGCTTAGGGGAAACCTTGTGTCATTTTTTCTTGTCTTGTTTACACTAACATCGTGATTACCCATTATTTGTGTTTGTTTCATTTTATTCTCATTATTTTTTTTGTTCCCTTTTAATGTTCCTTGGCATTTTTTTTTGTGATTTTTATTACTTTTTGTCTTCTTATTTTCATTTTTATTTGCTTTTTTGTTTACTTTATTTATTGTGCCTAGGCTTAGTATACACATGTTTATTGGGTTATTCCAACTTTAGTCCATCCAAATTTATATGTCAAAATTATCATCATGGTTTTTATCATTTTTACATTGTTTTAATTTATGTATGGGATTGTGTGTCAGTATTCATGCATATTATAGCTAAGTTATCATGGTTTTTTATGTCATGATGCATATTATTATGTACTACAACAAAAATCAACTTAGTAAACCTTATAAGCAATGATGATGTGATACTTCTCCTTAGTCACCTATAAAATTATTGATCTATATAAACCATTTCCCAAATATAGAGTAATTAAATTGAAAAATAATTTTAATCCTTTCTATTTAGGGCATGCATCTCCATACTCGCAGGTTTCCCAAATTCATCTTTCTACTCTATACTAGATTACTCTTACTCCATGAGTACATATTCGATTCATAAGCCCCCTATTATAATTTTATATATTATCCCATACTTCCATGTGAATTCTTATAACTACCTTTAGGAAAATAATTATGTTTCCACGTATTTATATATTAATGATTATAATTGACTTTGGTTAAATCACTATCTCTATCTACCCAACTGGGGCATGTTTTCATTGTGCTAATGATTATAACTATCTTTACACAAATAATTATCTCTATCCACCAAAATGAGGCATGTTTTTATTATTCTAATGATTATAACAACCTTTGGGAAAATAATTATCTCTATCCACCCAACTCAAACATGTTTTCATTTACCTAATGATTATAACCACATTTGGGTTTATTATACTTTTACTTTGCTATGTTGATGATTATAATTTCCTTTGGGAAAATCATTGTTTTTATTTTCCCAACTAGGGCATCTCATTATGCCACTGATTATAATCACCTTTGGGAAAATTATTTTTTTCCACCTCCCTTTACTTTTTGGTCTTATCATTTTACATCTTTTGAGGGACCAATCATCAACCTTATTTTTCAACTGCTCCCTCGAGGGGGCATCCAAGTCTCATCCATCACCTATTGGTGAATTAGGCATACATGAAATTTTAATTATTTGAGAAGGCATTATTGTGACTATATATTACAATATCTTCCCAAATAGGGGCAAATGTTAGACACCCCATTCTGGCCATAATTGGATTCCAACTAGTCTTCAAACTGATTCCTACCAAACATTATAAATAAGTTTAAGAATTATTTAATGTCTAAATTTATCCATGAATAATTTTAAAATGATAATAATCATGTTTAGGCATCCATATTTTGGTTATTATACCATATGTGATAATAAACTCTCATGGATTCACCCCTTGTCACCTTGCGACCTAACAACTGGTAGTTTGGCCTATGGACCTGTTAAGCAGGGGACTTGAATAATTATTAAAAGAGATAAAATTATAATAAAAATTAATTAACTAATTAAAATATATTAAATACTTAGCTAAATAATCCATTTATAATTAATGAATATCTAAAAATGAAAATTCAAAAATTCAAAATATCAAGCTTTTTCATCATTGCCTTCATGAGTTGTCAAGCTCTCACAAATATCTAAAAATATATAATTTGAGAGCCATGAATATTAATTATAAATCATATTTACATTTACCCTACTTAACTTAACTGGAGTTAACTTTAACTCACCTAGGGTTAGTTTGAACTCATTCTATGTTTAAACACTAAACTAACTCAATTTGAGCAATGTGCACTTGATCTTTAAAAATGAGAACTCTTTCTAAAATTTTCATGAAAATATCAAAGCAAATTTAAAAAATATTATAAATTTATTTAATCCAAATAAAACTTTCCATTTCGTCATGATACATACCCTAATTCTAAGACCCGAATTCATCGTAAGTAAACCCATTAATATCCTCAAGTGTGATTAACTACCCTCCGAGAGTAAGTTTTGTAATGTGTCTATAAGTGGATCAGAATGACCTTATTTATAATCTAGGAAAATATTAATCTAATTTATGAGAGTAGGAAGTCTAATCTAGGGAAGTAGTAAATTTAATGTAGGAAAGCAGGAAATCTAATCCAGGTTTTTTTTGTTCTCATCAATAGTACCTAATTCAATCCTTTGAATATGTACATCATTGTAATTTCCACAAGTAGCAATATGCCTATTTTATTTTTTATACTAAGGAATGTTTTTTCTTTTTATTAATCATGGCAATAATATTATAGGTCAAAATTTTCCATAATCTCTTAGAATCTCGTTCCATTGCTGGAGGAAGAGTTAACTTTGGAGGCTATAAATACAAGGCATTATCTATTGATCAAAAATATTCATTAGTGAGATGTTATTATTACAAAATAACTCCAAGAATATATTCAATTAATTTTACCATGTCAAATTCATAAGCTAACCAGCCAAGCTAAGGTGCTAAGGAAAGGCAGAGAAAATGGAGTTTCATTGATAAAGATTTCTTGATGCACAAAACTGAGCAAACCACTTCAACAAGCCATTTTGAGCTAAAAATAAGGTAAGAGGATGATTTAATTTATTTTATATTTGTTTTGTCATTGTATTCTTGTTATCTATGCTCTCCCTAGTGTCTAGGCTAGAGGTGTTAGTGCTTAGTGTGTTTATTTTGAGTTTATTTACTTAGTTAACACTATACTAATCTCCCCTCTATTGGATTCCTATGTTCATATATTTAACACAAGATTTGAAATGATCAAGTTTTAACATATAGAGATATGATGCCTATATTTTCCATAATGCACACAAGGTATATCAGTTTTAACAAAACCATGAGCATTACAATCATTATAATCAAAATAAGTTATATTATAAGTTCTTCGGTGAGGAGGACAATATGATTGTGAATTTGAGTAAGAATTAATTGAATAATTAAAACCAATACCATTATAATTTTTATTATAATGAAATAAAATAGGTTCAAGAATACCCTCTCCACACTTACCAAGCCTACCATCTGAATATCCCATAGAGTTCATAATGTGTAAATCATTGTTAGTAGAATGAGTGTTGAAAGGAGTGCAAGTTGATTTAAGATCACAATGAAATATATTGTAATTTATATTATCATATGCAAAATAGGTAAATTTAATATTTAAAGTGTCGATAGAATGTTTAATGGTTGTCATTTTATCATTAAAAACAATTATAAAGCATGAAAAGTGTCATTTTGACATGCAATTTGGTATTTAAGATTAGGTATCTCATTATTTTAAAAATAAATAGTTTAGATACATTGGTTAAATTTTAAAATTATCTAATTTAAATACCATTGAAATTAATAAGTATTAACCTTATAAATATCTTTCTTAAAAAATTAATAGATATCAAAATACGTAACAAGATAAAGACAATAATTAATTTATACCATGAAATTATAACATCAAAGCATAACAAATATATAAATAATCCTAATATGGTTTATTCTTCAAAAATATATGTCTTTATTTGAAAAAAAAACTTGAAAATGCAAGTCCACACCAAATTACCCAAAAAAATATTATATAAGTTAACATTTAGGTCATGAACCTATAAATTTCAACTAAATTTCAAATTGAAAAAAAAAACTTTAGAGTGTTTTGAGATCTTCAAAAAAATGAAATCATGAAAAGAATTATGAACCATATATGAAGAAGAGACAAGCAGACATCCAAATAATTTTTTTAAATAATAAAATTATCTCTTCTTATATTTGAAAATAATAAAATATTATTCTTCCTTTTTTTTAAATTTGAAACAAAAGGAACTTGTCAACGGAAAAAAACCTAATTTTTTTAATTTTTCAAGGAAATATAATAATTATTTTTATATGAAATAAAGTTATCAAAAGGAAAAAATATGAAACAAATTTTAATAAAATAAAGAATTAATGCATGAATTAACCACTTATGGCCATAAATATACAAATCTAATAATGCAAACAATATTGATTAATTATCCAAAATAAGATAATGAATAAAGTCATTTCCTGGTAAAATGTTATGAAGGGCATTAATATACACACTTATAATACTTTTGGTTTTAAATAATATAAAAAATAGTTCTATGTAAATAAATGAGATACATTTACAAATGTTAAAGGTAAAATACAAGAGTCTAAAACAACCAAGTATGCCACATGTACAAAGGAAATCATACAAGTAGAAATATGTAGGAAAACCCACCATTCATGATAGCGTTGAAATGTTAGAAGAAAATGAAAATGTTGCATAAAATATATGTTAAAAGAAAATGTTGTCACAATTTTATAAAAATTCATAGTTGCATTATTACATGTAAATTGAGGTTACTGAGAACAAAAATAACTAGCATGTGGAAAGGAAAAAAATAGTTTTAGTTTTAGAGAGGTGCCACCTAACTAAATACAACTCATGAATAAAAATATATATAGTTAAAATAGAACCACATAAATCAGGTAGAATCTCAAAATTTAAATCATATGCCTTATGCAGTACCATAAGTAATATGCATTAATTGAGGAACCACATATTATAAACAATCAATAAAATGTTAAACAAGAAATAGTTAATGAAAAAAAAATACATAATGAAAGCATAAAACTTGTTAAAATTTTCAAACTAGAAAGCCACTTGAAAATAAAAAAATAAAATGGTATGCTTACCTATAAAAGAGGTATATATGTAAAGGAACAGAGTTAATTGTAGGGAAAAAAACTTAAACTATAATAATCATGCATACATAAAATAAAGTGATTTTACTAATTCAGAATATCAAGAAACTTAAAAAGAAATCAGTAAACATGAAGATTACTATTTTTTTGAAATTATTATTTATCAATAATTAACATGAATTAAAAAATCATAAATATCTTTAAAAATTCCTTGGGAACAACCTAAAAGAAAAGGTTATAAAATGGGAATTTTTTTTCCAACCAAAGATTAAACTAACAAGCTCACAAAGATTATAACTAGTCAGATAAATGTAAATTGTATATATATATATTAAAAATACTCCTTTTCACATTTAAATCTGCACATGCTCAAAAGTTTCAAACATTAAAATAAGTCATGGTTATTAAACAAGAATATAATTATTGAATGAATTTTATATGTTATTTCAATGTTTTAATTTGATATTGGAAATAATTCTAATACCTAATAGAATTATTATCAAGATAAAATTAAAACGTTTAAATAATAGACTAGATTGAGTCAATATTACCTTGACAAATAAATAATCTATAAGTTTGAGACAAGATTTGACAAGTGGGGAAAATGTAAAATGGATAAAACCCACACAATATTATTACAATATTTTCAAATAATTCAACTCAAATTATAATAATGTAAGAGTAAGATTGTGCATCAATATTTTATTTAAAGAGAGTGGGGGGGGGAGTGTGTGATATGTGGGGGAGGAGTTACTTGTACAAGTAAATCTCAAATCCAACAAGTGGATAGGAGAGATGAGAGTCACCTTGTAAAATTGAGATAAAGTGTATTTATAATTATAATAAATTCACACATAAACAAGACTCAGGATAAGAATAAAGGACTAAATAAGGACCCAAATAAAGTAAATATCTAACAAAAAATCTTTGGAATTATATTTTCTATTACTTTATATTTATTTTTAGTAATTGTGTTCAAACAGTTGTAAAACTACTTAAACTATTTTACTAACATTGTGGTGTGAGGGGTATTTCCCCAATACTCAATCTATTTTACAACATTATTCATGAATTTTAGTTTATATGTACCTCAAAATATATCATAAATGCTTAGGTTCCATTATCTATACCATAAGGAGCGTATTTATCCATTTGATTTATTATGCACCTAAGAGAAGTGTATCACCTATGGAACTTACTCCCACTACACCCTTGGAAATGGGATTTTTGGGCTACATGCTTGGTTTATCCTCTATAGTTAATGATATAAAACATTGAACTAGAATTAATCTATGAATGAGAAATTATATTTAATATTTCACATAATCATTCAAACCCTTACCTAAATAACCCTTTATACCTTGATTTTTGTTTGTATTATATTCATAGTCACTAGCCTTATTATATATGCAACACTATTTTCTACCAATAAGTCTTCTCATCATTGCATGTAATTTATTTATAATAATTATGATATTTATTTTGACTATACATGATATATATATATATATATATATATATATATATATATATATATATATATATATATATATATATATATATATATATATATATATATATCATGTATAGTCAAAATAAATATCATAATTATGTTCATCATCTAAATGATTTTTTATATACTTTACTTATGATGATGAATGGATAACTCATCAAATTCAAAAACTTATGGAAGAAGATAATAGTAATGATTATGATTTTGATGATGTGGAAACTAATGGAAATTTTGATTTTAAATAATCTTAGGAGCGAGAGTATATAAAACCAAATTAAAATCCATATTCATCTTTTATTACAAAATCGTATTCCTTTTTGGATTTAACTCCACATTCTTATTTGTCTTCACCTCTATATTCCCCTTTAGATTCTTCTATCAATTCCTCTTTTGTGTTCCCTATGGATGTATATTTAGATTACACCAAGGGTATTTTTTCACCTTATTCCTTGGATGATCCTTTAGAGTAAAAATATCATTCTATAAATTATTATGTACTCTCTTTTATACTAGTACCTAACATCAAAAAGTAAGAACCTTAGCTTTGCATACCTAGCTTATCTTTCCACCTTGCTAATGCACTTTATCTCTTTCATTCTATTAAAATAAATTCACATTAAATAATATTAATAAATTATGATATTAATCATGAATAAAATCATATTTCTCCTTCCTATGAATTCCAAATGAATACAAATAATAATTTGTTTATTTTATTTCCTTTACAAATAGTGGATATTAGAGCTGCATATCATAGCTCTTCTTCCATGTAAACCAATGAGGATAGAATTCCTCAATCTTAACTTAGTACATTATAAGCTATGATTACAAGCACTATCAAAGTTTAATCATAAGTACCTATGGTTTGTGCTATAAAACCCTTCAAGATAAAATCATCACTATGATAAATTCAATAGAATAATTCTAAAATTAAAATTAGTATTTTAGTTTAAATATCACATCATGGGAAAACAATAACACATAAAAAAATGGCATATCATAATTTCAAATAGTCAAGGATGTTAGTTCTCTCCTATGATGATGATTACATTGATGGTTATGACCTTAATAATTAGAAATTTTGTATTATATCAATGAGATTATAATGGATTCAAAATATATGGTTGGTACAATTATTGAGCAACATGGTAATGAGAAAGTCTATATAACTATTAAAGAGCATAATCTAGCTATACATGAGAATTTCACAACATCAATTTCTCCATATATTTATGATCATGATATAATTACAAATGAACATACTTACTTAGTTTTAAAGTGCATTACACATTCTCCTAAACATAACATGACACATATGAAGATGCCTCTACCTCAAAAGTCCCTATGGGATATTTACAGTTCTTCACCATAAGTATAGTTCTTTACATATTATCCTATTATACATGAATATATAGGTTCACATACGAATATGAGAAATGATCCTCATGATTAGATTATAGCATATGATTCATACTAAAAATAAGAGGCTCTTATAATTGGTAATTCTTCATAGGAAGTCACTCCTTCATATCATATAGTTTAGTATACATATTTACATCTTCTTGATGATATCCTTGGTTGGACACAATATACTATTTACTTGCAACCACCTAGTTGGGCCAATACTTTTGATTATCTACATGCATCTTAATTTTTACAGAACTTATTCTTTGTACTTTGTTTCTACATATTATCTAATAATTATTCTATCCCTTGTCTTTATTTTATCTTTGGCCACTTTACCCCTTTATTTTCAAATTAATTATAACAATCCAAAACACCTACCTTACAATTATGTCAATGCACATTCATTCTAGTAGCTCACTCAGTCATTATTACACACCCATACATGTTATGGCTCACATCATACACACATGATCATATCCATATACTTCCTCATGATAACACATAATATATTTCCCATTGGAGACATACACATTATTATCTATATAAATCATGTGTACTACATTTTTATGACTCATTTCAACATACATTAGGGTCATCTTAGTTTTCATACACTTTACTTTGATGCCTTGTTGTATATTTTTCAAATCCCACCCTATTTATTATATTTTAGAAGTCATTTTATTTAAATAAAAAATTTCATTTTTAATTTACAAATTTATAAAATCCAAAAAAATACCCAAAAAAATGTAAATTTCAAAAATGCAAAAAATAAAAATATTTTTAAAAACATTAAAATTAGGACTTTTAATTATTTTGTTATGTTTATAGTTTGATTATTTATGTATGTCATCAATTTCATCTTAAGTTGATAGTGTATTCCATTTATTTTTGAATACACAATAATTTTCATGAGGTATGTGAGTGTGATACATGCCATACTATTTCATGGATCTTCAATGTGAGTTTTTCCTTTTATCCAAAAACCTTGCTAAGTTGCGGGTATATCTCAAATATATGTGAACACTTAAATGATATATATCTATCCAAATAATTTTTACCATGATGACCTATATAACATTTAATTTTTTTACTAATCACTCATACTTTACATTTTGTTACAAGGATATACTATTTGATATCAAAGACATGGATACATATGGTTGACATAGAAGAGTTTCATTTTATATATTATTTATTTTCAAATTACTACTTTACTAAATTATAATATATAGGATTTGATTTATTATCATGTGTGGCCTCTGGCCTTCTATGTGCAAAATATAAGTGTTCATGCTTATATGGCATCCTCATGCCATTTTGAGTGTGGCCTTTGGCACAGTTTGTTTGTGTGATATTCATATATCTCTTGTATGCAACCTTTGGGCCTTATGTGTGATAATGTATGCAAATTTTATAGATTTATGTGGTATTCATATTTACTTTATATGTGGCCTTTAGGCCTTATTTAATGAAATTGTGTTACATTAGTTGTATAATCATTACTTATTACTATGGTTCCTTGATTCATATCACACATTGATACTACCTATTACTAATATTATGGTTCCATGATCCATATCATGCACATGTTACATATTTAATTTAATTATTCATACATAATTAAATGCTATATCTAATTTCTTGATGAAATAAAATTAAAATATCTAATTGATACTATATTATTACATATTTCACATATGTTGTAAATCTTATTTTAAGATAAGTGACTTGAAAGATACATCTCTAATCTCAAAAGGGGGAATCAAAATGGGCTTGCCTCAATAATTCAAGACCTCATGGGAAATTAAAATTATTTTTATGACATAATACAATGTTCATATTCTAGATACAATTCAGAATTTTCAGATTATGGGGGCATATCATAAACATGTGTGCTCATTCTTACAGTTACTTGAGCACATATTCACATAGATGTATATGTATGGGCATGTGAAAATCAATTATAGTTACAAGATTCATATAGCTACAAGTTCAATTGGCACTATATATCAATTCAACCTAGATATATGGGAAATGATATTCATTCTTGTTGATGTTACTACATTGAAATTTCCAAATATCTATTTTTCAAATTTGAAACTTTTAAGAGGCACAAAGTTTCAAATAGAATATAGATTTGTTTGTAGCTATGTGATTCATCTCATTTTTCAAGTGGGCCATGTTAGATTATAGTAACCTTGAATTACTACAGTTGCACTTTAGCAAGCCACATTTTTTGGTTCTACCCTCTCTTAATTTTGTGAGTGTGCTACATTAGATCTTACTGATGATCAATTCTTATGATTTCATTTTAGCAAGCCACATTTGGTGGTTTCAAATCTTCTTATTTTTCATATCAATCTATGAGATTTGGATTATACAATATTTAAAACTCAATGTATTTCACCTATTTCTAAAATTAAGGATTCATCACTCTTTATTTGACACATGTTCAACTTTTCTCTAAATGCCTCAATAATGGAGTATGCACACCTCTCCACTTTTAAGTTACATGGAAATCATATGTCATACTCTTTAAATTTTATTATTTATCTTGATATCATTTTAAAAAAATTAATTTCAATTTTCAAATATGAATAATAACTATTTTTACTGTCATTGTTGTATGTTTTCACATTCAAGCACCTTGCACAAACAAACTTCACATTAAAATACAATGTGTCCATACACATTCAGGTAAAAATATCATTTACTATATTAAATTACCTTCATTTAATCACTATAATAATGTGGGTGGGATGTATGGGGAGATTTAAATGTAGACACTTTAAAAAATAATTATTAAGTGTTTGAAATTTTAAATTATTTACATTCTTACCTTACTTGAAATATTCATCATTATATTAACCTAAATCTCTATAGGATATTTCACTATCTTGAAAATACTCAATATATAATTTTGAAAATTATTATTATACTTACATATTCTTGTAAATCCAATTTCACTAATCTCTTTTCTTCCTTAATAGGACCAGATTAGGTTAGACAGGATCATAGGCTAACACTATCCACTAGTGCACTCCTCTCCCTTGAGCTATAATGGTCAAGTTTAAAATTATAAACAATTAATGTCATCCTTTTGACACTTTTATCAATTTAAATTAACATAAATATTTCCAATATAACACTATATAATCAAATCAAGTCCACTTAATCAAATACCTAATTATTTGGTAATATACTCTCTATACAAGCTACTACACATTGAGCACAAGAGCTCTAATATTTCTAATTTTTATTTACTAAAATAGTCATAGGACATGTATATATCTATTTTAATATAAGTCAATGGCATCCATTGTTAAAAATTAAAGTCAAATTTTTAGTTGTATTCATATAGTTGTAAATATCACTACTCATATAGTCACCCTAGGTGGGACAACTACAATAGCTTGAGGCCATTTTGAGCTATGTAGGCATCATTCATATTACAAGAGCTTTTTTAGGATATCTTAGATATTCCCCTTATCTGTTTTACCAATTTTTATTTTATTTAAATATATATTTTATGTAGGACCTAGTTTTTTACATTGACATGGCTTGTATTCAACAAATTAATTTATCCAAATAGTCACCAAATCAACTTAAATATACATAAGTGATCAGAAAGATAAATAAACTATATAGTCAATCTAGGCATGGATAAAATAAATATTAATGGTTATAATGTGACCCTATCCTCATAGTGCACTCCTATCCATGTTCATTTCATAATTTAGTTTCAGAGGTGACACAATTCACTTGTCTTCCTAGTTTATTCCAGATCAAGAATCAACCTACACAGTCAACATACATCATAGTTGAGATAAGTTAATTTATTTATAATTAAATTAATATTTATATCTTATTTGTTTTATGTAAGTTTATGTACTTTATATTTACACTCTGTACATTACTGTATTCTTTAATCTAAATCAGTTTCAATAGTTTAAATCTATTTATATCAATTTAATTAGACTACGTAAATAAATCAAAGAAGTGAGAAAAATAAAATAAGTTTTTATATGCCCTCTTGTATTTATTTTTCACACTTTTAAAACTTATAAGTTTGATTATAGTTGTCTAAATCATAGTTTTTTAAATCAATTTGTAATCAACTTATATTCTATTAGTTTATATCTAATTAAAGGGTTATTATTTCAATAATCCAATTTTAGATAAAACACATAAAAATTATATTTAAGGAAATAATATACCATTTAAATTTAAAAAATTTAGACTACTCTTACACATTCAATACTTAGATGTCATATAACCCAAATGGGGAGACATTCATAAGTCTCTAAATGGAGAACTAATATTTGGACTATTACATCATCCAAAATATTAAATGTACTTACTATATTTACCATAAAAAAACTTAATATTTATTGACACATGTAAATAACTTGATTTTGTTAGATGATGTAACTCTATCATAGTAAATAATTACATAGATGGATCCTCTAATTCTAACATAATAGAAGACATATTTTTGGTTTTGCACCCTATATCTAGTTTCATGGGGTTATTATCATAATATACTCTATCTTGGAATAATTAATATCATATACCATGGAAAATATTATTTATGTTACATATATGACCTATACTTAGTGATTCAAAACACCCAAAACATTGTTTTACAATAACAGACAGTGTCATACTCATGACTAGGGATTTTAGGTAGTTAAAATTTGAAATTTGTATCACCTTTGGATTTATTATCCTAAGAAAAATATTTGTGGGAATTATACCTTACCATTTTAGCTTATATGGTTTCAATATGTATTTTTCTCTTATAGCTACAATAATATCTCTTCAAAAATAGTTTCATTCAAACATCCCCTTGGCCTTACTTTTGGATACTAACATTGTTTAGAATATACATTTCCCCCTTTTTAATGGCACCTTAGCCTTATTTAACATAAATATATTTATTTCCTTTATATATGTCCCCTTGGATTTATGTTTGAAATTCTATGTTATTTAATGACATTTAATTTTGAGTTTGTTAGGCTTGTGTAATTTATATGTTTGCAGGTGTCAAGCTTCACATTTGCACTTTCCATTTGATTTTTTTTCATGATCCATATCATTAAATTCCTTGTTATTTATTCTTATTTATATATACTTACTAATATGTGCTTCATAGATACATATATCTTGACATACCACTTATATGTTTTTGTGTTTTGTATGTTACTTACATTCCTTGATACTTTATAGATTACTATTATGCTATAATTTCTACATGTTTACATACTTTTACATGGAATGATAAAGTTCACTTCTCTTTTTAGATGGGTGACTTGTAAAACTGGTCCTTCACCTCAAAATTGGGAATATTAATGGTATTTTTCATATATAGTCCTTCATGAATATATTTGAGTGCAATATACAAGTTAAAATTCATATGTGAGTTAGATATCAAGTTTAGAGAGTTATTCATAGTATTTAGACATATTTTATTAGAATATGTGGGGCATATATACTCCATTATAAACTCTATTAGTGAAATATTTAAAATTGAAATATATTCACATACATTTGAGGGCATATGTAGGGCATGTCTACTACATTTTATAAGACATATTTAATTTGGCATGATGTTATTTCATTCACACATATACACCATTTAGTATAAAAATTGGACATGATGTTGATTCATGAAAGTTATGATAAATTAAAATATTCACAAATTCAATGGTACAGATGTTGGTTCATTCATAGTTACACATTTTTCTTATTTTCAAGAATTTACAAGTGTAGGTAAAATTTGAATTTATAGGTCCATATATAGTGGTTAATTCATTAGTTTGAGGTAATATAAGTTGAGATTAAGTAATGCTCAATGACCACGGAATTAACTATAAAACTCAATACATTTCCAACCTTATCATCATAAGTTTACAATATCATTTCTCTATTAGTTATATGTAGGTTGGGGGCATTTGACTTCTAATCAATGGATCTTGCCTTAGTAACATTTTAAATTTTGGGATTTATCACCCTTAATTTCACCATTTTATCTATGATCTTCAACAAAGAATAAAATTATCTTATTATTTAACAAATATGAATCAACTACAACAAGTTATAGGGTATCATGGTTCACACTCTTACATGTGTACTCCTTCCTTTCTCTTTCAAGTTTCAAGTATAGTTCATTTTCAAGTTTCCTTCTATGGACATTGAATACTACATATTGCATTCATATTTTCTTGGACTAGATTACAAATCTTGATCTTTCTCCAAAATATAAAATTGTGCTATACACATTTAGGTATATACTCATAAGCTCATAATTTTACTTTAGTATTTACAATTTATTGTAATACTATAATAAAATGGGGCATTTTTAGACAATAAAATATTATATTTCACATTTTAAAATGTCGATCTTGACCTAAAATTATCCTACATGACATCCACATCTCAAAATGGATCTTATTCACCATTATCTTATACTTTCACGTTATTTATGATCCTAATCCATTATAAATTTCTATTAGTCACCTACAATAACATTCTAGTATATGTTAACCAATTAAATATCATACTCAAAAACTTATAGATCACTACATCAATATTTACATCTCCCAATAGTAATTTTAGATTAATAAAATAATTTTAGCATTACTATCCTAAGTTTGATGTTACCATATTTTACCTTACAATGGATATGTTTAAAAATAAAATAATTCCAATAGGTCAACCATTCACTTATCATTTTAATGTCTAGAGAAATTGCATAGCTTAGCATGTATAAATACATATCAAGGAAAATCATATTTACCATATGACATACTCAAATACATATTAAATAAAGTAATTACCTCTAGGAAAATATGTGTTATTCTTCAAAAAATTTAAATAAATCACTAGGATTTGCCATTAGCCAAGTCTGAATCATACCAAGCTAGGTCAAGTACCAACATTTTAAAGATCAAATCTAGTTTTCTAGGTGCATCCATATAGCAAAAGGGAATAATTACACAATCACACTATGGGGAAGAAATATGTGTTTTTTTGACTTCCCTCCTTTAAGTATTTTATATATAAGTAGTGGTCAATCATCAAAAAGGGTGATTGGGGTTAGCTCAACCTAATCAAAATTCCTCAATTTTTATAGGTTTTAATATTTCACAATAATAAATAGGGTTTTAATAAGGAATCTACATTATGGATTTGTGCATATATTCAATGTTCAAATATCACACATATAATCAAGGGTCAAAGACCCCCCCTTCCCCCCCCCCCCCCCCCACACACACACACACACAAAAAGGTGAATCATAATTTAAGATCATAGAGAGAAATATATTCTTAGGACATTACTTTCATCCTTAGTAAATACCATCAAATATTTCTATGGTTGATGATACATACCTTGCATACATAGTGACAAAGTTATGGATCTGGGTGAATCACATACCTACTTCCTGTCTCGATCCACTATGAGAACATAATCATATTCAATAAATCAAAAATTAAATCTAAGTATATTTATTTCCTTATTAATTTATATTAATATTAAATTTCATTATCAAATAATTTTCACTCAATTACATTCAAAATCATTCTTTATTTCCATATATTACAATGTGAGTAAATTATAATAGTTTAGTCTATTATGATTCACACTAATTTAAAAATAGGGTAAACACCCATATCCCATATCTTACATGTATGATTTAGAACTCTATATCCTTTTTATTGAGTTTGGATTATCATCTACTATATCTAAGTTGCCCCTAAGTATCATCACTATTATTGAATGTACACATGATTTAGTTTGATTGTTTGATCATATCCTAGTCTATAGAGAGAAATTAGGTCATTATTATTATTATTATTATTACTATTATATATATATATATATATATATATATATATATATATATATATATATATGTATGTATGTATGTATGTATGTATGTATGTATGTATGTATGTACGTACGTATGTATGTATGTATTTATGTGTGTATGTGTGTTATTTATTTATATTTTAGTAAATTTTTTTTTTTTAGTGGCATGTTTTAAGCCAAAGGTCAAATTTATATGTTCAAGGATGATTTTAAATTCTCAATTTAAAAGTACAAAAATGTATATTTGACCATGTTTTGGTACTAGATAACAATGCCTTAATGTTTACCAAGTATCGAGTCATGTCTTGAATGGAATATCATTACATGGAAACCATGGAATGAACTCCCAATTGCCTTTGTATTATGTAGAAGGTGGGGGTATCATTGCATCGAACCAACCTATAAGTTTCTTGACAGAGTTTTTTCCCTAGTTAAGGAAACACATTATATGTGTAAGTGAGGTGACACTACTACCAACCCATCCACACTTCACACTCTATTACATTTAATAAAATATTTTTTGAGGTAAGGATAACACAACCCTCTCCCAAATTTTTTTTTTCATATTTTTATATAGAGAATAAATACACTCAAAATTTCAAGTTATATTTTAGTATATTATTTTTGGGATTATATTTAATCTCATACATTTAATATTTTTAATCAATAATTTTTAAAGTTGTGTGTGTGTGTGTGTGTGTGTGTGTGTGTGTGTGTGTGTGTGTGTGTGTGTGTGTGTGTGTGTGTGTGTGTGTGTGTGTGTGTGTGTGTGTGTGTTTGTGTGTGTGTGTGTGTGTGTGTGTGTGTGTGTGTGTGTGTGTGTGTGTGTGTGTGTGTGTGTGTGTGTGTGTGTGTGTGTGTGTGTGTGTGTGTGTGTGTGTGTGTGTGTGTGTGTGTGTGTGTGTGTGTGTGTGTGTGTGCGTGCGTGTGCACTTTTCTAACAAGTTTTTGGTGTCTATGTGTATATTTTTTATGGGGAAAGTAGTAACATTTTTATTATTATAATAAACTAGTTTATACGATAAAGGGATAATTTTATAATTATTTCTAAGTCCCAAATGTTGGAAATTAATTTTCATAGAGCCTTTCTCAAAAGAATGTCTATTCAATAATTAAATTTATATTTAACCTCTTATTTCTAATAACTACTCATCTATTTCATATGAAAATAAATTATTAAGTTTCCAGTAAGATGTATATAGGTCTTTAAAATGCAAATATTTTATGGTTTCAACATACAAATATAATTTTATATTTTATATTATACACATGAAGATTTATTTTTAATAATGAACAAGTATATATCATAGGCATTTAGACAAAAAACATGAAAATAATTCAATATGTTAGGATTTTAGTCCCAAAATTGTATTGAAAACCCTCATATGTAGTGTACGTAATCATATAAAATTTAATTTATTTTATTTGGAAAGATATATTAAAATCAAGAAATAAATAAGAGAGTGGATCAAGTCGTATCCTTTTCCATAAGAAGAAGTAATTCAAACACAGTTAAAAATTAAGGGAAATTAAGGCATAATAATTTTCTCATAAGAAGTGATAATTGAATGCAATGAATGGGGATATAGGGGAAGGGGAATAACTGAGATATCCTAATAAAAACTCATGTAATTTGAGTGTTTCCTACATAGTAGAAAAGGTTTTGAGGATGATGTATTTATCCCTCCTATATGTGTGTGTGTTTTTGGATTCAAACATACATTTTATTTCACCTATGAATACACTTGACACAATTATGAAATTGATATGTTCCTCCTTAAAAAAAACAAAAAAAATCAACTATTCAACATATATAAACTTTTTAATAATTTTTCTAATCATAAAAATCAACCCTCCCTCTCTACAAGACTTCCACATATACAATATTTTGAATTAAAATTTAAGGATTCTTTAGTGCATAAGGGAACTAGTTTAAAAATCTGAATGGTCACAAAAATAACCATTTCCAACATATAAACTCGAAAATATTCCTTAATTTATAATTGGAAAAACCTACATTATTTAGGTAGGGTTGTAGTGTGTCATTTTCATAGAATGTAAACTTGTCTAAAATGCATGAAATATAAATATAAATAAATAGAATGAAATTTTAGATCCCTATTACAAAATATGAGAATATAATATTAAAATATTAAATACATCATAATGATGATAAGATAGAAGAGACCAAGACCTTAGATATGACATTCCATTGACTAATTCATTCATCAACAATATTACAAATAAGTAGAGTTATTTAAAAGTCTATATTTTGAGTAATATTGTGCCAAATTTTGGTGTCTACATTCATCCCATTGCATTTAATCTAGTGATTCCAATAAATTTAAATTACTATAGTAAAAGAGATGAAAACCCAAGTTTAGAAAACATATTTCACCTTTAGAAGATGTGTTTGGTGGTTTTTATATGTCTTGGGTCACCATTTAACTTGAGTTAATATTAGGTGATTTCAAACTTGTTTAATTCCTAGCTAAGGAGAACAAATAATTTTTAAAATTGAAATAAGATGAATGATAAGTAAATAGGGATCAATAGAATGTAACCATACCACTTCATAGGATATTAACCCATGGTAAAGATAAGAGCGATTCAAGTCTGAA
The DNA here is from genome assembly GCA_037957365.1 of Torreya grandis. NCBI lineage: Eukaryota > Viridiplantae > Streptophyta > Pinopsida > Cupressales > Taxaceae > Torreya > Torreya grandis. The sequence goes on along the minus strand of JARHVA010006460.1, from coordinate 133,203 downwards.
TGAGTAGATATTTTAATTTAGATAAGGATATGATTTCACTTGTGAAGAAACCTTTGAATAAAATTAAAGGTACTAATTTTTTATTAGCACTATAATATAACAAAAAAATAAAAAAATGTGGAACTATTACATGGTTCGATAAAGTGATACCAAGACTAGGAGTGTCAATAAGCTCTCATGTGGCCCACTTGAAAAAATAGATGAATAACATTGGTATAAATGGATCTAAATTCACTTTGAAACATATTAAAACTTATTTATAAAAAATAAAAATAAATGGAGTACATGAACCAACATTATGCCCCATATATATTGTATTATATTGATATTTTTATTTATTGATTTTTAAATGAGTAAATTAAGTTATGTTAGAGGGCCACATACACCCATGATTCATAAATTTGTGGTTTCTACCTGAGTATATGTCATAGTGTCATTGACATTTTTCATGTAGATTTCTTTTGCATATTATGTATTTAACATGTATCACCTATTACGTGAAAATTGGTATAATTTGTCTTCATTTATATTTGTGTCTCCATTTCAAGGTGAGGGGTTAGAGCGATGAATGATTTTCATAAAAAATAAATGTAAATTTCCATCACATACATGAAATAGATGTTATTGAGGGGTAGTGTAAATTATTGGCAAATTTTAAAGTGTTCATAAAATAGTGAATTAAACATGATACAAAGAATTAAATCATTCATAGTTTAATTAATTATATAGTAAACAATTCAAAAGAGCTTTGTCTAAGATATTGTACATTTATTTCATGCTAATGGTGATTAACAAGGGTACCATGTGGGCCATGGGTAATATTAGGTTAATAGAAAGAATATAAATAGGGTTTTTAAATATATTTTCAATATTTATTTTACTTTATATCCAATAGTATAAATTTTATAATTTGTGAAAAAATAACAAAAAGTGCTTTAAAAGAGACAAGTATTGGCAATGCAATTAGAGCAAGTTCAGGAAGTAATGGAGGTGAAAAGGGAGCCATATATGGTAATTAATGACCCATAATAGATATTTATTTATTTATTTATTTAAATTTGTATTTTTTTTTATTTTTTATATTTTTCATCCTATTCCATCCATGATTAGTCTTGTCTAGGTACGTCATGAACCTATCTAGCTTAATGTGGACTTGTATAAGCATGTGTCTTGAGTAATGTGGCCTCATTTGTACTAGAGTTCAATAGAGTGTGGCCTTATCTAAATTATAACATCTTAAAATTATATTTTTATATGGATTTTAAACATCTATTATGATATTTATATGTGATTGTTCTTGTAGAGTGACCTTAGGACCTAAAATTTCATCAATGGCATATTATGTAGATTGTTCATAGTATACCTTTGTCAGATGTGTAGCTTAATATTTTTGATAGTGATAGAGTGGGATATATATGTTAAATAGATATAATGACCTATGATATTCACATGATGACTAAATTATAAAAGTGGTGGGATTTAGACATGTGTTAGGAGAGATGATTATGACATTAGAGGATGTGTGGCACATATTATGGCTACCTATAGTTGGCACCTAAGTCATATTAGAGAATGGGGGTTAGAATTATTGATTATAATAATTATATTATAAGGAATGGTAGGGGTATTAGGATAAAAAATGAGAGTATACCATTTTTTTATAAATTGTGTTAATTGGTGCTCCATGGTTGTAGATGTTTCTTTGTTGTTTGCTTACTACCTTTGTCACTATGGATGGGGGAGGAATTTATATTTCATATAGGATGATTGATATTGTATATATTATAGATGATTATGGTAATTTATATTCATTCATTTTTATCATGATATCCCATTTATATAGAGATAAACATTACTTAAATCAATAGAGGTATGGTGGAAGGTTGGATTTTACTATATTATATTGTTGGGCATAAAAGCATATAAAATATATTATTCTTGTTGGAATGCCATTATTTTTATCATCTCATACATGCATGTATGATTATAAATGGGTTATCATAGTTTGGGTTACATGAACAAACATTATGGAATGTTATTATATGCTATATCAATTAATAACTATGTGTATTATGTGGAGACCATATCAGGGATTTGAGGTTTGGTAGGATGATGTTGTGGAAATATGTTAGATTAAATTTATTTGGGTGTATGATAAAATTCATATGGATTTCATTACACAATTTTTTTTTTATTTAGGATGTGCCCCTAGTAGTAGTTATTTAGAAATGGTCATTGATTGGTCCTATGCAAATAGGGGGATGAGATTGACCTTTAGTAGATGAGTTAGATTGCTTATTATCATAAGATCAAGATGTTTTGTTATAGATTAAACAAATGGATGATTTTGGGTGTATGGATAAGTATACCCATTTGTGGAGATAACATAGTTGGATCCCTTTATTTCTTATTATTATTTTTTTGACACAACAATTGATCTAGGAGCTCCAAGTGTGGGTGGTAAGTAGAGATATTAATTTATAATGTGGTTCTTGGTATGTTTTATAAAATAATAAAGTTTAGGATAATATTATGTGTTATATATATGAGGTAGATGATGAGTATTATTTTTTGATTATATATCCAAACTTGCATGTGTTTATGAGGCATATTCTTGATAATGCCATTCCTAAACATCTTGTAGAGTGAGATGAGATTGAATGGTTACATTCCCATTTTTTTATATAGTATCAATAAGAACTATAACATATTTTCATATAATGGGTAGGTTATAAGAGCTCTAAGTTGAGAGGGATGATTTGGTTTCTAAGTAATATCAATTGTGGGTTGAGTTATCTCACCAACATATGGCCCAACCTACTATAGATTTAGAGTTTATTAGACACATATTCTTAATCATACATATAGTTATAGGGTGATTATACTAGTGTTATGGAGATATTGGTAACCTATAAATCTCATAATAGAGGTAGAGCTAGATTAGATCTCATGATGCAATTGTGCCTTGACTTGTCATGCACTTATGTTGGATGATACTATGTAGATGCAAATTATGGTTTAGTTATTAGTGACCAAGGGTCAATTTTAAACTAGTATGTTTATTTATGTGGGAAATTTATATGTATGAACATTTTTTTATGGATACATTTAACATTTTGTCTTTTGTGATGTTATTTCCTTGAGACACTTTTAGATTTTATGTCATGTTATCTTTTGTATTTAGCCTTTGTATTTATTATTTTAGCTTAAATTTAAAGTTATATTATAGTACAAATTCAAAATATGGATTTATATTTTAGGATTAACATTTGTATTATCATATTTATCATTTTTATGTATATTATTATGGTCAATTTATAATTATATTGATTTTGGAACACATACTTGGGTTCTTGATGCAAGAACATTAGCTTTTATTTATTCCTTTTCATAAATTTTAGTCTTGAATAGGTTTATGATGTCATATTTATTCTATAATAATAATTTCCATGCCTCACTTTTCTTTGTTTTGATCATGTTGGCTTGTTTTCATGTTTCATGCCAAAACTAGAAATTTGAATTTTAAACTTATTTTAGGTGTTTTAAGACATTTTATAACTTCTTAGTGAATTTATTTATGATGATACTTCATAAAGGGGATAATGAATACCTTAAAACATGATTTTTAATAGTCATAATTCCTTGACTCATAACTGACTGTTTCAAAATCAATCAAGGTTTTTGACTAAGGTGGAGTTTAGGAAGTTAATTAGAAAATTTTGGAGCCTGAATCAAAAGATAGATATGAGTGTGAAAATGATAATTAAAAATTATAAAAAGGTGAAAAACTCCAAGAATTCAAGGAAAGGAGGAACAAGTTTTGAAAATAGGGGTTTTAGATAATGTTGTTTTAACACCTTTGCACTCAAGTCAATTAAAGAATGCCTTACTTTAGTTACATGTTTCAAATTCAATGTGAGGTCACATGTAATAATATGTTATTGTTTAATTTAAATCATATTTATTTTTTTATAATATTTTTCATTCATTTTGCAACCCTAAATATATAGTACAATTTCTCTATAGTCAAGACCTGGATTTTGACAGTCAAGAAAAGTTGTCTTTTATCACTTTTTGAGATTGATTTGATGAAAAATTCATGTGGAATAAAAATATATATGTGGTTAGATCATTTGACATTCAAAAATATTCCAAATTATGTCTTAAAATTTGAATTCCTATTGAAATTAAGATCTCGACCTATGTGTAATCATGAAACCCTTAAACAAGGTTTTGAAGAAAAAAATCATTCTTATTAAAAAAAACTAGTGAAAAGTCATGAAAATTTGTGGAGATGAGTTTTCAAAATTTGGTAAGTGTTGAAATTGGTTTCAAAGTTGTTTTACATATTGAGTAAAATTTATTCAAGGTTATCAGTTTAGAGGCCTAAATATAGGGCCTAAAAACCTTGTTTTATCATTTTTTTGCATTTTTGAAGTTTGAACAAAGGTATAATTCAATATGGTGAGTTGAGAAAACACATAATGAACATAAAATATTATATTTAAGGATAAAAATTATTTGTTTATTTAAATCTCTCTCTTAAGAAATTTGTAAGCCTAATCTTCATTAATCCCTACATCATTTTTGGTATTAGAGAAGGATTTTGGTTATACTTAAAAAGTGAACTAAGGAAAAAGATACTTCATTAAGAAGAGTTAAGATAATTTTATGAAATAGAAACTTGAAAGAAGTGAAAAAATGACACTTAGATGAGTATCCTTAAATGGTGTAGATGATGTCCAAGAAGACAACCAAGAGATGTATTATTGGAAGACATGAGAAATTTGTAAGAATATTTTGAGGCAATAGAAATTTCTTAAAGAATATGTGTCATGATAGGTGATGTGAGTGATAGGGAGGAATAATCATAATAAGAGGATGTATAAGAAGGGGAAGAAAGAATGGAAGAAAAAATATTACAAATAATCATAGGATCAGGTTCTAGGCCCAAATTAGGGGTTTTAATACATGGAAGCAGTCTAAATGTTGAATAAATTTTTGATTGGATAACTGTAATGGAAAAATATTTTGATTATGAAGGAAATAGTTGAAGACAATAAGGTTTAGATTGTTTTTACTAGGTTAAAGGGGCATGCATCTCTTTGGTGGGATACTATCCAAGATGAAATAAAAAAGAGGTAAATAAAAAATTAAGTCATGGGATATAATAGTATATAAACTCAATTAAAAATTCATTTCTATATAATACCAAAAAAATGTTCAATAAACTCCAAAAATTGAATTAGAAATACATGAGTGTAAAGTACAACACTAATTTTTTTATAAGTTTATAATTAGATCTAATCATGTAGAAGAGGATGTTGAGAAAATAACAAGTTATATGAATGGATTGAGGTTTAATATTCATGATGAAATTAGTTTTTTATGACCAAGATCAATGGAAGAGTATTATCAATTTGCTCTCAAGGTAGAAGAGAAGTAGGCTAGAATACAAACTCAACAATATAGAGTAAGAGACAAAAATTTTAGAGCTAGAGGAAAATAAGGTGGTAGAAATCAATTACAAGTTCATAATGAAGAAGCAAGATTTTCTTAATGTCAACCTAAAATTGTGAGAAGAGGCTACTCCTACAGATAAATAAGACCATAAACAAGAGTTCCAAGAAAAATATTTTGGTGAAAGTGTTTCAAATGTAATAGATATGTTAAACATAGGTCATATGAATGTCATGAGAATCCCCAAATAATACATACATGAACTGAAAGAAGTAATCAAGTTGTTTAAGTTGAATAAAAAAGTGTATGATGGCCATCACATGTGGAAGAATGTGAAGTGGTAGAATCTTTATTATTGAAAAGAGTATTTATAAAGCCAAATAAGGGAGTGAAAGAACTAGCTCAAAGGAATAACTTTTACAAGACTACGTGAAAATCCAAAGGTAAGTGTTGTAAGGTTATCATTTATAGTGGTAGTATAGATAACTTGGTTTCTTTACAAATGGTTGGAAAATTAGGATTAAAGAGATTGATACATCCTATACCATATAAAGTACCTTGGCTTCAAAAGGGGAATTAAGTACTAGTTAATGATCAATGTCAAGTTGATTTTGATATTGGTAACTATAAGGATGAATTACTTCCTGATATTATGCCTATGGATATTTTCCATGTGTTTTTGGGTAGACCTTAGCAGTTTGATAGAAGAATTATACATTATGGAAGAAGTAGAATGTATAAATTAGAAAATAATGGAAAGAAGCACACCCTCAGACCATTAAAATATGGTAATGAATTATTTGGAAATAATACTAAGGTGTTGATAGTGGGTGGAAAAAAATTCATATAGGTGATAAAATAAGAGGTTAGTTGTGTATTTATTATCAAGCCCAAAATAGTAATTGCATCCATTAAGTTGATTAATTTACAACTTAGAAATTCAAATGATGATAGATGAGTCTGTTGATATAGTGTTTGATGAGTTACCTAATGAATTACCAAAAATGAGAATCATAATCCACCATATGGATCTCATTCCAGGGGCTAATCTCCTAAACAAAACATCTTATAGATTGACACCTAATGAGAGTGAAGAGATCAAAAGGAAAGTCTAAGTGATGTTAAAAATAAGGTTTGTGTAGATTATATTTTTTGATTATGTATCATCTATGTCTTGTACACTTGTAAAACTTAAACCTTGGTTGTTCCTCTTAGTTATACACTCTCATTGATTTTGTAAACCTTGAACCTAATCTATCTTCTACCCTTTGGCCTATCTCTTAGTCTGACTAGTCTTATATTGATAACAATAACATTCTATCTTACCTAAAATTCTTAAAATGTACTTTTCTTAAACCTCTACAAATTCTAATCATATACCTATTTTTATACTACTTATATACTATCATTTGGGGCAAACAGTAGTGTCAACATTACTATATTGCCCTGACACAAGTGTGTAGTTCCATAAAACTATCTAATTTGCAAATTACATGTATATTAATGGTCGACCTAAGTTAATTAATGTGATTTATTAACTAAAAGGGATTGGTATAAATAAAAAACAAACCCTCATTCATTCCTCAACAATAAAATACCAATGAGACCAAAACACTTATAAAAAATACTCTATAAAGCATTTAGTGTATCAATGCTTCCCTATTTACATAACTATAAGTTTTTATTACTAAAGAAGTATCCTAGGAGCCTAGTTTTCCAAGTTACAAGCTAGGTCACTATTTTACTTACTTTACATAGATTAAATGATTCACATATATGTTGACATGTAGGTAATAACTACATTATTTTGAGGCCCTCTTCAGAGAATTGGATATGTAGGCAACATCCTTTGACAAAATTGTATGCCCAATAACCCATTTTCTGGAAGATCACATTGAAGATCGAAAGTTAGGGTTTTTATATTTAATAAGGAATAATAGTGCATGACCAAGATATAAATGCACCAGAGTGAAGTTGAAGCAAAACCTAGAAACATCTAAGTTATCACTTCTTATTTCACCAAATATTTCATACGAGACACTATTATTGGAATTAAACACTAACATCAACATAACCATCCATAGCTAATACAACTATCTAAATAGTTAGAGGAACCAAATCTAGAATCTATAAATTATTCTATAGTTGTCTTCCTACCTTATTTCATTTTTTTCTAGATCTAGAACTGCATTTGCATTATAAAAATCTAATTAATCTCTTAATTATCATCTATATATATAGCATAGTTGTAGTTTCCATTTTAGACTATCTAAATATAATAAATTTAGTGTATGTTTATATTTAATTCTAACATTTAATTGGTCTACTATAGATATATTTATCACACTTTTTCCATTCAATTTATATAATCTTAAACCTAAGACTTAAATGAAATACATACCCACTATATTATGTAAAATTTGATTAATTAGATTAAGCCTAGACAAATAGATATAATGTACTCAAATTTTACCATAACATCAAAATTACAAACAACTATATTAAGATATGATAACTTAAATTTAAAAAGACATTATAATTTAAATCCAAATGTTCCTAATCAAGATTCAAAAAGACTAAATATTATAGATGTTCGATTGATATAATAGATTCAAATATATTTTATTAATTTCATATGATTGGCTTGGTTTATATACAAAAACTATAATGATGGCATGAGAGGATTATGGAGTGATTGTATAGATTTATTAGATCATGTATTTTCTCATAGACTTTATGATTCTATTCCTTATTCAAATAATTATCTCAAATAGAAGGAGATTGTGGATTTAAATAGAGAGAAGGGAGGGAGATTTTATGGAATTAAAAATTATATAGAATTATTTATAGAGAGAACTCTCTAGAGAATTAGAGAATTCTTCGATCATTCTACACTCCATTATAGGATCCTAAATAGGTTTAGTGTGGGTTTAACAAGGTTTACAAGAGAATTAGGTGTAGACTAGGTACTAGGCATGTAAGAGAGCTTGGGGGATATATGGGTAGGTTTTTAGGAATTTAAAACTAATAAGTGGACAAGTGGGTGTAGGAAGGGTTATTTAATTTAATGGGATATTCATAAGTGGGATGATGAAATAATGAATATTTTATGGGATGTGAATAAGGTTAGTATGATGAATAAGAATGAGGAAATGTTAAAAAAATGATTAGAAGGATATTAGTAATGATGAATTAGATGAATTTAGATGAGATTAGTCACTATTAGACACAATTAGTGATGTTAGTGTCGAATAATAATAATAATATTAGTGATTATAAACAAATCAAGCAAATTTAGGTGCATACACCCACAACTATTTAAATTTAGGGTTAAAATTTTGGTGAACCCTATCTTTGAACACAAAGCCCTATATCGCATAGGGTTTTTCTATTATTAATCCCTGATTGTCATAAAATATGTGCAACATAGATTCATCCATTATCCATTTTGGATTCTAATATGTAATATTTATTCTAGTTTCCTACATTACTTGGCTTGTCAAATATTATAATCAAATGTGTACCAATAATGAGAAGGTTATAAAGCAAACATAATAATTAATCTCTTTTTAAAACTAATTTTTTAATGTTATAGAGCCAATATATAGACACTAACAAGCATACTATTGACCTTTTATCATACATATATCTTATTTAAATGACATCTACCATCCCACACCCATTATTCACCCACAACTTATATTGGATTATATGTTCCATGATGGTATTAATTGAAAGGTAAGGTTGCCCAACCCATCTTCCCACCTATTAATACATAAAAAGTGACACCTAAACCCTATCTAGTAATAAAATCCAAGGGATATGACATTATTAACCAATTGAACAATACACATGCTAAGATTTCAATCCTAGAGATTTCAAAGCAATTTACTATTTTTAAGGATATCTTATATAAGACATTACATGAAACACAAGTCCCAAGTAATATTAAACCTACTTATTTTGTAGATATTATAAAATATCTTAAGAATAATGACAATCTCATCACCCTTGAACCAACATATTGACCATCTAAGCATGTTATTTTCCAAAATTTGCCTTTGTTCATACAATTAACAATATAGAATAAAGGTATCAGAAGAGTACTCATTAATAATAGACCAAGACTAAACATTTGTAACATATAATTATTAAAACTTATGGGCATCGACACAACTCTTATCCAAATAATTATTATGTATATAAAATGGTTTGACAATTCATATAGAAATCCAATTGGATAAATTAAATTGGATATGACCTTAGGACCAAAAATAATGTCAACTACTTTTTAGGTCATGTCTCAATCTTTACACTGTAATTTACTTTTGGTTAGACCTTGGATAAATTTAATGGAATTTATTCCATATACACTTATTTAATGTGTCAAATTCATATATGAGGGGACTTTATTATCCATGACTATCGATTATGAGCTTTTCAAATTAAGTAAAATGATACATTCTAAAATTGAAGGTATCCCTATATTAAAAGCAATCCATCCCTCTTAAACATATACATACATATGAAATAGGTGACTCAAGTATCATAGCTCCTTCATAGATACAAATAAGACATTAAATCTAAGGTTCATATAGATATGCATAATGATACATAACCATTAATAAAAGAACTATAAAAAATACAAGAACCCCCAACATTTGAATTTCCTTTATTATTCAATACTGATTAAAACAATGGCCATGTTTCAAATTATTATGATAGTGATGATAATACAAGAAATAATATGATATATGAGAAAATGATAAAATTAAAATTTGGCCCACTTGAACACCTATCGCATAACCTATTTGAACCTATAGGTCCTGGTACATATAAATTAAACCCACTTGTAAAAAATATATAGATAAATTTGGTTAAGGGAAAAAAAATAACCAATGAGATTGCAAATTTATATTATTCCATACATCCCTATTGGTTAAAATCATTGATTCAACCTTATAAATGCCAAATATAAGTACATCATGTAAACGATTTGTAGACTTTACAAAACTCTTCACAAACAATTTTACAAATCACATAATAATAGGATACTATCAACATAATGTTATCTTTGTTAATGAAATATAAGATGATTTATTTACATTCTACTAAACATAGATCTAGTAATATTCTTATACCCATAAATGGAGTATCATACTGTAGTTATCATAGAATTATTGGCCATACTACTAATCACTGTGAAAGATTGAAAAACAATATCTATTAATATAATAGTGAAGGAAGCATACATATTACATCCACAATAGGCAAAAGGCCAAATCCTTCCTCTCTTTAAAATTAAAAACATCCCTCCAAGTGATAAAAGCATGAATATTTAACTATTATTGCTTATATTAATGGGGTATATTTTCATAATATCCAATATGATCCAAACAAGTGGGATACCATTTGTGGTACCAATTTTATAGAATGATTATGACATACTATTGATGAGGTAATATACTCTACATTATATCTAAAATTATGTGGATACATTCAATTAACAATTTCTTGTGGCTCACATGTCTATTTTTCAATTATATGGATAATCAAACATGAACCAAAGTTTAAAACTAAAATTTGTATAAAATGGGCTAGTTAAGTGGAATGTTAAACTAGATACTATAAAAATGTGTGTAAATTTTGATAATATATGCACACCAATTTGCATCTAGTATTATGGACATAATAATTTACTTGCACCAATAGTTATAGGTAAACCATTACCCTAGAACATTGAGGTATTGACACCACATCAATATAAACAATGTATAAAATCCTTTTCAACTGACCCACTACCTTTAATAATGTCAACCTAATTGATTAGAGATATTCCAAAAACTCCAGGAAAAAAAATAAAAAAGTCAAAAATCAAAAAACCCTTTTGGCACCTACATGTTCTATTTAATCCTTGGCATCCATACATTAATTCCATATTGATGGGCCACATAGTTACTCATACATACACATATGTGTCAGACTTATATTTGGTCATGATATAGGAATACATAAGAAAAAAATACACTCATATTTCACATGTTAGGATTTCCCTCTACTCATATCATATTGACATTAGGGGTGTCCACTTCTTCAACCTAGATACACAAAGGTTATATGATTCAATGATCAGTCTACACTATCATGTTTGAGATTACATATGTACTTACACATGACTATTATCCATGATTATATCTAACATAGGGTATTTCATATGTTATACACTTGACATACTTTTCTAACACATTATATCCATGGGCCACTATGACATGTTTATCCTAGTTGCTTATGCATTACTTTATGCACTTTATCGAGTGTCTTTCCTTTATTGTTCACGCATTTAAATATACTCCTTTTTTGTGTCCCCTATTCCTAGGTATGCTTTCATTGAAAATTTAATATTTCATTATTTCTTTCATGGACATCTAAATATGTCATTCTTATTTTCATGGGCATTCAACTAAGTCATGTCCCTTCGATTGTGCAACATTTGAACATGGCCCTTATTTATGATTTCTTTAGACCATTGCTTTTTGAATTGATTTTGAGTTTTCTTGTGTGTGTGCTTATTTTATTGTTAATATTATATTATTAATACTTAGAAATTTATATGATATTTATAATACATATAAAAATCTTGATGGATGAACATGTTCAACTTTCACATGCTAACATTCCAAATAACAAGACAAAAAATATGTTACATCTTTCTTGATCCCTTTCAAGAAATAGAGAGGTCTTAGCTCAACCATGAGCTTGGTTACACCAATATGTATTTAATATGGGGAATTGTGTAGTTACTTTAGCACCATACTCCTCAATTTCTCTTTATCAGGTATATACATCCTACCATTATACCTCAAAATACCATCACGCTCTATCTTGAATATTTTATACCTAGGATTCTTATAATTATATGGCAATGCTTTCTTGAACTAATCATAGAATTCATATCCTAAAAATAATTTGATTACCTGATCTTGAAAATTATTTCTAATAGTAGTCATAGTTGCTATGTACCTTCTCTAGCTTAGAGAATCATCGACTCTATTCTCCTTGACCTTGATATAACTAATATCAAAATTATAATCAGATAAGAATTATAACCATCATATTTGAGGAGAATTTAGGTTTGATTGGGTGAAGATGTACTTGATTCCCATGTTGTTAGTATTGAGGTCAAATGGTTTTCCCAATAGATAATGCCTCCAAACTTGTATGGTATGCACTATTGCAACAAGTTTCAAATCATAAAGGGCATAATTCACCTCATATGACTTTAGTTTTTTGGACTCATAAATTACTATTGAAACATCCTACATGATAACTTCTCCAAGTTCATCCATAGATGCATTTATGATTATTTATAATTGACCATTAAGATTGGTAACTCTTAGCACTAGTACTAACGTAAGCCTCATTTTTAGCTCCTAAAAGGCTTTCTCACACTTGTCTAACCAGACAAAACTTTGATTCTTCTATTGAAGAGAGGTGATTGGATCAGTTATCTTACATAAATTGGAATAAATTTCTGATAATATCCCACTAATCCCATGAAACTCCTTACCTCATGCACATTCTTAGGGGATGGCCATTCCATTATGGATCTTATCTTCGTAAGATCCACTAAAATTCCATCCATATATATGATATGCCCCATATATTACACTTTATTTTAGAAAATTCATAGTTTTTCCAACTATGCCTTTGAACCCATCTCATATAGGCACAATGGTGGGAAGAGTACCTAATTGTGCTTAGATTTTAAGGACAACTTATCATACAACTTGTGTTTTTACAAATGCTGTAAAACTAGTTTCAGATGTTCGAGATGTTCTTCCTCATCCTTGAAGTATATGAGGATGTCATCAATAAATACTAACACAAAATGATCTATATAATCCATAAACACACTATTCATGAGATTCATAAATGTTGTTAGAGAATTTGTCAACCCAAAAGGTAGCACTATAAAATGATAGTTCCCATATCAAGTTTTGAACATTATTTTAAAAATATACTCATATCAAATTATCAATTGATGATACCTTACTCTAAGATCAATCTTTGAAAGTACTATTATCCCTCTCATTAGATCAAAAATATCATCAATATGAGGTTGTGGATATTTATTCTTGATCTTACCTTTTTCAACTTCCTATAATCAATAAATACGCAAAGAGTACCATCCTTCTTCTTGATAAAGACTACTAGTGAACCCAATGGTGACACACTTGGTTGAATCATCCCTTTTAAAATCAAATCCTACATTTGATTCTTTAAATCAATGAATTCAGTGGTTGTCATTATATACAATGCCTTAGATTTTAGTTTTGATCTAGGTATGATATTAGTCAAGAAATCAAATTTATGTTTGGATGGAAATATAGGTAATTCTTATGGAAACACATCTTAAAAGTTCCTTATAAAAGGATAATCCTTGATGGATGGTTCCTTATATTCTTCCATCCCATTTATATTAATAATAAATGCTTGGTATCCCTTCCTCTAATCTTTCTTGATTTCAATTATATAAATCTACCTAAGCTTCAACTCTCTTTTCTCACCCTAAAGTTGTGCCTAATTTCCAAAATCATCTTGACACTCAATATTTTTAAGATATAAATCATCCTTAGCTTTATGATTTAAAATCCAATCAATTCCTAGGATTACATCATATGAACCTAATAGTTTAGCATATATATACACTACTATAGTGAATTTAGGTAACCTAATCTCAGCTTGGACTAGACATTTTTCAACTTTGACCTTTGACTCATTCCCATACTATATTAACCATGAATTTTCCATAACTCCAAAATTTATACATAATTTACTAAGAATTATATGAGCAATGAAATTTTTTTTTATCTCCCATGTCAATCAAAATAGAAATTGGATGGTCAAACAAAATTCCTAATAGTTTTATGGGTGAAGATTGATACTCAGCCTAATGATTGCCAATAACTACATGAATCCATTACTAAAATGTTCTTTGTTGAGAAGTATAACCCTTATTCTTAAACTTTTCCTAAGTATAATATAAATCATAATGGTCACCTCACCAAAGGAAGCAACCTCTAGGTGGTCCTTTCTTGTCAGACTATTGGTTTCCCTTGAAACATCTCTTGAATCCATTCTCAAGTTACATGTTCCCTAAGACACTATTGAACTTAATGTTTTAGTTCTTGAACTGACTCTTAGAGTCTCCACTCTTACTTTAGTTATTCTTTTTGAAATTTGAGTTAGAACTTCCAAACATATTCTTGAAATTATCTCTGACTTGGGAAAGAGATTTCAATTTATGTTCCTATTTAACTAACTTCTCTAAGACTTGATCCATGGTAGATGGCCCATGCACATATACTTCATAACCAATTTGAGGTTTTAATTCCATGATGAATTTTATGATCATAAACCTCTCATCCACCTAATACTTAGGTACATATTTTATGATTTTAGTGATTTGATCCAATTATTCATTTACCAATAAGTCTCCTTAAAATTCTAAAAATCTGTAAGCTTTGGATCAAAGTATATCTATGGAAGCCATCATGAACTAACCAGTGTCACAAATTGTTCACAATTAGTGATGGTAGAGTTGAGGTTCATCTCAAGATTATTGTTTTCCCACCAATTTTTTGCTTTTATAATAAGTTGATATGCTCCCCAGGATCCTTTGGTGACTTGAGAGTAATTTTTGGTCTTAAAATATTTTTTGATCTCTATCATCCATGTTTTATCTCCATCTCCCAAAATAGTTTCATCGAACTTGGGTGAATCGAAATTTTTCATGTCACATGCCAAATGTGAATCTATTCAAGATATAAAATCTTGAAACACTTACTCATGCCTCTGAGTTTGAGGATTCTCTTTAGGTTCCTTTTAATCATTGTCCTCTACATGCCCATGTACTTCCTCTTTGTGACATCATGATTCTCTCACTAAATTGATTTACCTAATTATCCATGGATTAATAAATTTAATTAAATTGATTGTTACTTTTTAACTAAATCATAAGTCATATGTTTTTATGGGATAGATGTATGTTACTTAGATTTCATTATTTCATTATTTTGAGATGATAAATTATGGATTATATACATAATGATTATGTTACATTTGTTGTTATAGCATTGTTTTATATGCAAAATGATATAGTTGACTAATTACTTTCTTGTCATGATATGGATGCAAGATAATTTATCCCTTAGATCATGATTGAGGGAGAGCATCATCAGAGAGGGTGGCATAGATGAAGATAGTGAGGGATGATAGATGAATTGTTAAGATCCATGCACACACCATAGTAGATTAAAAATGTTATATGAATTGCATGTTTGGATTATTAGATATTATAGTTTGTGTGTTTTAAATGATAGTACATAGTTATTGATTAAATGTTGTATGTGATTGCATTTTGTGCATAGATTCAATACTTGATGTTGTTGTAAGATAACATGAGGCTACTTTACTTATGTTTGACTATAATTTTAGTGAGTAAATCAAATAATAGATATAAAATTGGTATTTTATGTATAGATTAGTATAATTTCTTTAAAATTGTAATTTAATGTTTAGATTACATTTATTGATAATCAAAATATCAATATAAGTAAAGCTATTAAAAAGAATAAAGTTAAGACATATATATAGTCTATCTATACACTAGTAATTAATTATGACAATTATATTATTATTGGAAGCAATTATAGATTTACCTATTGTTTGATAAAGAGATAATTATCTTTATTTTATATTATTCAAGGAGATTAAAGTATCCTAAAAATACTAACCTAGAGTTAGGTCTAGTTTAAACCTAGTCTTTGATTATATTGCATGAGACTATGTTAAAATTTAAAGTATGGATATAATTATGTTAATGATTAATGTATACTTATGTATTGGATATATTTGGGGACTTATAGTGAAGTAATCATGAAAAAAATGTTAAGAAAATTTAATGTTCTATATTATTGAGAAAGTTTAAAGTGAAAGAAATTAGGGCATCTAGTTAAGTTTAATGGAGAAGATAACTATGAACTAATGGAGTTTAGTAGAAGATTGGATAGTATGAATGGAATGCATATAAACATGAACAATAGAATGAAAAATTATAATGAAAGGAGGTTGATGAGGAGAAATAATAACTAGGATTTGTAGAAGATAAAGGAGACACACATTTTAGAAGAGAAAAGAGGAAAAGCGTAGAGTAGAGAAGAAAAGGAATTTTGAGTTTGGGAAGTTTTAAATAGGACCATTCAATAGAAAAAGGAAATTTTGTATATGTTTATGAAACTTAGGGTCTGAGAAATAGAATGTGTTTTTAAATGGACATAGGCTTAGTCTATGGATGGCTCAGCCACCCACAGAGCTAACCCATTATCCTAAAATCCTAAGTGATTGGTTTTATAATTGAAATAATGTTAAAATGAAGGGTTAGATGAATTTTTATATTTAAACAACATACTACCCTAGTTCAAGAAATGTTAAACTAAAGGAATAGTTATGTTCTATTAGACCCCTAATTTTGACTAAGTATAAATCTGCACCTACTTGACAATCAGCTCAATGCAAGGTAGTCACTTGACAGGATTGATATTTTGGTATCTTTTATGCTATATGGAGGAATTGACACACATCCTACACCAACTAGTAGGTGGTGAATTGGTACTTAGGTCATTAGGGCATCTTAAAAAATGGATGCACATGGTAACATGAGCATAAAGGACACAAGGGGATGGAGCTAATATAATGATCAATAATGGCTCTAGCTCAACACCAACATGCATTCTCCACCTTAGTAAAGATATGATCTTGTGTGCTATAAAATCAAGATCTAACTAGTGAGTAGATGATGCAAATTTTCATAGTAAAGCTCTACAAAATTAGCTCTAGAGAAATGGAACTACATAATTAAAACAATCATTTGTATCAAGAGTATCATGGATTCCATTTAATCCCCAAATTATAGTTCACAAGTTTGCTTGTGAGCCTCTAGGTTGTTAAGCAGTTTACTAAGTATATACTCTTTTTTTAATAAATATGCACAATATTATATAAATAACATTTTATAAATGACAAGGAATGGTTATGGTATACATGATGTTATATTTTTTATGTATATTTACATTATTTTTGAATTTGCAAATATAATGTTGAGTGTTTGCTCCAGTTATGTTGGGAATGTTATTTTCAAGATTTTGGTTTATGTCATTAATGGCATCCTTATGTAAAATATTACATTAGCATACATTATGAAATATCCTAATTACATAGATCCCATGTGCCCATGTTATTACCTTTGATAGATTCACAAGATCAGAATGAGCCCTTAAGGTAAAGCATCCCCTTAACCCATCTAGTGCCTTTACATCACTAGGCATAACTTGATAAAGGTGTGTACCCTTATGATAATAACTAAGTCCCCAATTAGGCTTTCACCTATAGACCATCATACTTAGCCCAAAAATGTCCTGCACTAATGAATCCACTAAAACTATTCTCTCAAATGACCAAGTCTTATATGTGATCCATTATACCATGGCACAACTAGCCCAATATGGGCCCCAATTCTTTCTTTGTTGTGCTTCAGGCTAGTGCATAACTCTTACACCTTATCTGAATTAATGAAAATGTAGAATATTGATAAATGTTGAATGCTATAGGAATATACTATGGTTGTGCCTAATGGTAATGAGTCTGAAACTAACTTAGACAACTAGATAAATGCCTAACCCATAAATGATGAATTGATTTCCCCCTTTTCTACAACATTTTGGTTCCATTTTTGAGATCCATGTTGAATTTTATTTTTGTAATGGTGTAATATAAAAATGCTTTGAATCTCCATTAAGAACATCAAGCACTAGGTGTAATAGTTGGAAAATAGATTTGCATTGAAGCATCCATCATGTAGAGGATAAAAGACAAGGAAATGGGTTTAGAGCAACCTATATGATACTATGCATGATATTTTATTCTAAGAGCTACCTAAACATGTGTACTGATGGTTGGCTTCCTATATAACCCATAGAAGTCAAAGTTATGGATAACACCTTGAGTGGATAAAAGAGTGCTTAGAAAGACTTGAGACTCTGCATGCCACTTGGATGAGAGTAGTAAACAAATGGTGGGAAGGAGCACTAAATAGTTACATGTTTTAATTCATTATTTCCACATATTCCTACCTTGAAGGAATAGAGTATCAATTTTTTCATGAACCTAGAGGCATGTTTATAAAATATTTTGACACAGAGATTAAAAATATAATGGTGGATTATAGTTTTGAACCTATGAGAATGGAAGGCTAAAGTCCTTTCATGTATGAACAACATAATGGGGAAGAAGGGGATTTGTATGTGAAGTGTAATGAAAGGGGGTGATTAGATTGACACTTGAGAGCTTAGGAGATAGACTTATAACAAGAGAAGGCATAGGTTGATGGAAAATCTTGATCCTAAAAGTGCCAAGAAAACTTGTAGCAAGTGGAAAGGCATGTGGAAGGATCTATTGAATTATAATAGTGACAAGAGGAGATAAACAATGAAGCCATAGATTAAGCTCAATAATTGAGGAGTTTAGAATACATTGGGTTCATATACAATTTGATAACTAAAGATGTGCCAAATGAGCCTACCACCTTTGAACTTATGGTACATTCTCATGCTCTAGATCCTGCATGAGAAAAAATAAGAATGATAACTAACCTTATTATCAATATATACTTTGGATGTTTTTCATATTTGGAGTAGAATTTTTTGATTGAATAAGTTGTTCCTTGCGAATAATTGAGTAAGGATACCTCTAAACCTTTAGGTACTAGGTCAACAACCTAGAATGTGAGTTCAAGCATCCCAATTTAGATAATACTAGCTACATAGACTCAGAAAAAACCCTAAAAAGTGGCTTGATGTCATAAGTGAGTAGTATAGCACCTTCAACATCAACAATGCCCAGAATAACAATTGGGCCAATTCCTAACCTGGTGGTTGGAGGCATTAGAGGGCCACCACCTAGATAGATGCAAGGAGGATAAGTACCTTAGATTATTTTTATGCCCCATAAAAAAATTACTATGAGATGGCTATGCATTAACCAATGTATCATGGTGTGGATAATGCCATAGAGCATGTGCTAAAGTGTAAACTATAATGGCATCCTTAGGGCATCACCCAATTATAGTACAAGGAAACCCAGTTCATGATAACTCTACTCAATCATGCCCATACCTGATATAGTAAATTTGACCCTAACTAGGCTATGGTTGACTATGACACCTTGAAGGAAGAATTGCTAAAAGAATTCAACATACCAAAGTTTAAATATCAGATCATTGCTATGATCAAAGAGATTAACCAAGGAATGTCATAGAGCATTCACCTATATTATGTAAGTTTCAAGACTCTCCTTTCCAATCTTCCTCATGATATTCACCCCTCTTAGCATGTCCAATGTTTCATTGGAGGATTGATAGTACCATTTAGAAGATCACTTTTCATTAATACATTCACATACCCTCATCAAACACTCAAAGCTGAGGCAATTAGAACCATTGATATTGGGATCAACCTATTTATGGAGGCATAAATCACATCCATATCTAGCCAATTCCAAAATATTATTTTTAGTTCATCACAAAGTGCTCAAAATGGGTTTTGGTGCATCGATTGTGAAACAAAAGGACATAATAGGAATAACTACCCTTAAAGGAATGTATGCACATTTCTTCTAAATTATGAGGTCTATCACAAGGTGAATGATTTTCATAACTTGGATTTATTGTAACACACCACTCAAGTTAACACAACCATCTATTTTTTATTTTGTAATGCCTACACTCATACCATAGTTGATTATTGAGTAATTGATGAGATGTGTGAGAATATGGAAAGAGGCACAAGGTAGACCACTATAGTAGTTGAAACGAAATAGACCTAAGGAAATGAAGGATTAGTAAAATATAATGTAGGCTATGAGATGCAAAGAGGCACTAGAAGGTGAGGTGTAGGACATGGTAGAGGAAGATTCCCACCACACTCATGTTACAAGTATGACTTGACAGAGAATTATCCGTGTGACTGACCTACACTCTAACATGTGGGTATTATCAAGGAAAAATAAGGTCAAGGAATGATCCAGTTTATATAAAAAATTAAGCCAAGGTAGTCCTAGTGCAGATAAAGTCACAAGAATAATTAGGTGTGAGCTAAAATCAAACAATGGGCTTTAAAGGCACAATCGAATAACATAGAGACAATCAAGGTGTAGGCGATTTCTCAAAGCAGATTCATAACTAATCCACCAATTATTATAATCCCTGAGTTGTGCTTAGAATATGGGTAGAAAATTTGAATTGAGCACATCACATAACCTAAACCCAAAGTGGTGCCTTACCCAGACCCTCCACATTAGAAAGATATATTATAATAGGTAATATGTGTGATCTAGAACCTACAAGGATAGCTCCAACTAGTGTGAGACCTAGAGGCATAAGATATTACCTTTCATAAGAATCAAGATAACTAGGGGGATAAGATATAAGAGTTAATAGAGATCATTTTCATCCTACAAATAGAGGGAATGCTAACCTTGTTGAATAATTTAGTCTTAGAGGATGCAGGTTAAAATCTAGTTAAATTCACTATGCCACACATGGAGAGGGTATGAGAAATAAAGGATACACATAATGTTGAGTATGAAAAATAACTCCTTGTGAATTCCACCATTGATATATGTCATATATGTGAGGTCCTTATCAATATAGACATCAAGGCCAATATCTTGACTAAGAATATTTAGGAGAAGATGGGTAGTCTAGCCTTGAGGACTTCCCCTCATGTAATTTTCATGGCCAACAAAACTAGGATGAAACCAATCAAAATTATGAAGAGAATCATTGTATATATCATGGACACCAAGTTTTTTATTAATTTTGAGGTGATCAAGTTGGTAGAACAAGACAATTATCTAGCGCTCCTAGGAAAGCCATGGTGCTACATAAATCATGTAGATATATGCTTCAAGAGGTGTTATATGACCTTTGAAAATTGAAAGGAGAGGGTAGTGATTCCCCTTTCAATTCACCAAGGACCCGCATATGTAGAGAGTAATCTTGAGGATGAGATCAACCATATATATAACATCATAACATAAGGTGGTGAGACTCTGAACCCCAATAATCAAGGAGTTCTTTCTTGGGAAGGTGGATAATCAGCCTCAAACACCACTGACAATGCTTGTGAATTATGGGTCAATGAAGCTTATGAAACCACTGGTTAGAGGTATCTCTTATTTAGTGCAAAGGTACCAAAATGTATAAATATTAGTTGGGTCTAAATTTATTTCACCTTAAAAAGATGGGCCCCTTGTGCCAAAATAGAGGGAAATAGAGTGTTTCATTTGAGTAAAGGTAAACATTTGTTGTTCCAAATATTTGAGGGGAGGAATCTTATGGAATATTATGTTTACAACCTTGAATCATGTATCCCAAAGGAGTTAGATATAATGGATGTACTAGTATATACTTTGAGGAGCACTACCACTCATTGGTGGTCAATTCAAAGGCCAGGTTTGCCAACTTGGCAAGATGTAAACATGACCATTTACATTATATTAGGAAAATCAATGAGGACCTGGACATCTGTATATATTTTAGAAACTTAGACCCTATAGCACATGTTCACTTATGTGAATAAAGATGGACTAACTAGGGCACAACTACCATATGGAACCTATAACCTTGAATACATGGGTACAAGCATTGTACATTATCAGTGATATGTGTTGAGTCAAAAAATTGGGATATACTTAAAGATTAGTTCACGTACACCTTCTCCTTTTATTCATGAAACCTAGAATTGATTGCACCACTATAATTAGTTCATAGGGTAGTGTTTGAGGACACTACAATCCTAGAGGAGTTCTATAAAGATATGTTTATGGAAAAAGGGTTGGCATTCCAAAATTTCTTTGAAGAATAATAGTTCAAAAGTGACTCAAGTGAAGAGGATGAAACATGGAAGGCATGCAATTGGACAACCTTGATAGGAAAAAAGAAGTTAGTGTGCCAAGTGGAGGATAACACCCCCAATGAACAAGACCCTACTCATATTTTCATAGAAACAACTAAGGATAACAGGAAAGTTGAAGACTCACATTAAGAAAGGAATGAACCTTTCTATGAATCTATAAAAACTAAAAAGGTATACATCATTTTAGAAGGGGAATCAAAGATGGATACTCTAGGCACATATTGGTTTGACACAAAGCTAACATAGATTGTGGATCTCTTGAAGGAGTTATAAAACTTGTTACCTCATAATTATCAAGATATGAAGGACACTCATTCATCCCTTTGTAATATGAGCCCAAATATTATAGATTGTGTAAGACCTATCAAGAATCACCCTTATATAATGAACCTAATCTCCTTACCAAGGTCAAAATGAATATTGATAGTATGCTAGTTTCAAGCATCATCTACCCTATGAAATAATGAATGGGTGAGCCCAATGGTTATTAACATCACTAAGGATGGGAATATCTAAATTTTGATTAGTTATAGACTATCTAATGACACCTACATTACTGATTCTTTCCCAACTCCATTCACTGATGAAGTCTTGGATGGCATCATAGGCTATAAAATATAATTTTATTGATGGGTTCTCAGGATACCATCAAGTCTATATTGAAGAGGAAGACAAGCATAAAACTACCTTTATAATAAATGGGTTTATTTTCATACAAAATGATGTCCTTTGGACTCATTAATGAACTAGACGTATTCTCTATAGTGGTGATCATAACATTTAAATATTTCATTCATAAGTTCCTCTAAGTGTATTTAGATGACTAAATTATGTATGGGCATGTAAGAGACCATTATGACAACTTGTGCCTCATTTTTGAAAGGTGTAGGAAGTTCTAGATATATTTAAACCTTAATAAATACATGTTTATCACACCTTTTGGCACCTTGATCGGTCACATCATCCACAAAGATGGTTTTCTCATCAATCCTACAAATATAGAAATTATGCTAAATCTCTAGACCCCTTCTACACATAAATATGATCATGCCTTTGTTGGCCATTGTGGCTATTGTAGAAAGCTTATAAATATCTATGAAAATATTATGATACTGATAGAGGAGGTCTTATGTAAGGATATCCCATTCTATTAGGGTGAAACACAAGAATATGCTTTTGAAACTCTGAATCTCAAATTGGCTAGCATGTTTATTCTATAATTTCTTGACTAGATGATTCCATTCTATGTCTGTGTCAATATATCTAGATATTTAATTGGTACCATTTTGGCAAAAACTAATGAAGACAAAATGGATCATCCCATCTCCTTTGCAAGTAGGAAACTAACCCAAATAGAAAAAAACTATACAATAACTAAGTGCAAGGCAGTTACCCTGGTCTACACCCTATATAAATTTAGGTAATACTTATTGGTAACCCCATTCATCTTCTTCAATAACCATGATGCACTTTAATACCTTGTTAACAAGCTTGTTATCAATGGGCACATTTGTAGATGGGTATTTCTATTCCAAGAATTTCAATTCTTAGTTGTCATCAAAACTATAATATAGAACTTGAGCCTAAACCATTTATCCTGCATCAACTCTGGTGATGTGGTAATGCCTATTGAGGATGACATTCTAGACTCACAAATCTACAAGGTCTTGTATTTCCTTGAATATTTGGTGGAGATAACCATTTTTCTAACATCTAGATCTATGCCCTAGATAATGGTAATGAAAGAGAAGAAAAAAATCACCATTTGTGATACCCCATTTTAACTCATTAGTAGGGAATTATATAGATAATTCAAGATGAAGTCCTTTGATAATGTGTCTTGGAACATGAAATGGATTCCATCTTAAAAGAGGCACATAAGGGAATAACAAGAGGCCATTACACTAGAGATTCTATAGCACACACGGTACGATAATTAGTCTTGTGGTGGCCAAGTCTATTTCAAGATGTAAAATATCACACTAAGGTGTGTGACATCTGCCAGTGCATAGGGAACCCCAACCACTAGGATGAGACTCCTCTCATTCCCATTCCTGCCTAGGTACCATTTGAAAAATGGGAAATTGATGTTGTTAGGCCGATCGCTCTCAAAATAAGGCCCACAAGCATAAGGTATATTCTAGTGGCCACTGATTATTTCACCAAATGGGTTAAGGAAACACCAACTAAAGATTAAAAAGTCACCATAATCACAAGGTATATCTGAGAGAACATCATAAGTCATTATGGGTGACCACTTAGTCTTAATAGTGATAGAGGCACACACTTCATCTATAAAATTGTGTAGATCCTACTAACCAAATACCTGGTGGCACACCATAAGATAACCCCTTATCATCCCCAAGTGAATTTCACCACTAAGGCATTCAGAAATATATTTAGAATGTGCATCATAAAGATATGTAGCATTGATCATAAAGATTGGGATGATTGAGTGTCATCAGTATTATGGGCCTACCACAATACCTACAAGCATGTAAATAAGGCAACACCATTTTAAATGGTTTTTAACATAGAGGTGTTTTTAGTGATGGAGTTCATGGTGCCCTCATTATGCACTACACATGTTGGTTATTTAGATGACTAAGAATCACTAATTGCATGGATGGAAGACTTGAAGCACTTGGATGAGGTGCACACCCAAAAAAGATAGAGCCAACCGGTATAGAAAGTATGCTAGAAGCTATAACATGATAATAATATAAATAATAAGGTACTTACTAAAGCATCATTGGTCTTAATCTATGATTTCAATTATTTTAAGCACTAGAGCAAGCTATAAATTAGGTGGATGGGCCTGTATGTCATCCATTACATATTAGATAAATGCATATGTAAACTGCACATGTTATCAAGTGAAATGTTCCCTAGGCATTTCAATAGTAATTGACTAAATCCTTATAGTCAATATAATGACACTTGTGCCATTCGGACATCAACTTCTTGATCATGAGTTGGTTGTGTTATGTTGACCAAAATAAAGTTTGGCATAATCCAAACATTTCCTTATGTTTTGTGTTATTTTATGGTATTGGTTGGTGATGAGAAAATAATTGAGGTGATTTCAAGCCCATAGGAAAACTATTTTGACACTTCCATCTATAAATCCAATCAAGTGAGTCGAGCATGGGTGCCTTCTACATGCCTAAGGCTAGACACCTAAGTTCCTGAGTGCATGGAGCTTACTAGACTTAAAAAATAATGAGTACTAAGTGAAAAGAGGAGGCACACATGATGATAGTTTGTAAAATATATGAAAGGAGTGCACAAGATGCTAAGTGTGAAATAAATTTGGAGAGTGAAGCATTAGAGGACTAATACAAGAATTTGTATGGGGTAGGATAGGCTAAGACAAAGAGATGAAAGTGAAAGAAATCAACCAAAGAATGACATCACATTTTAAAGGAAGTGTAGTATGAAAATAAGAGATGGAAATAAGGAGGATAAAACACATGCATGTGAAGTTCTATACCCAAGTTGGCATAAGAAGGGTGAAGATCATGCCAAGGTAAATGAAGCATAGGAGGAATATTGTCTAGAGAAGATGGCATCCACCTAATGGTAGGTGAGAAGTGATTGTTTTAAAACACTTGTCACTTCACCTAAAAATAAAATTTATGTAAGTTAATGTGGTGATAGTGAAGGCACAAATATTTTCATTAAATGCAAATGTGGTGGTGGATTTCCATGGCTTTAATGGGTTTTAGTAGATTTTAAGAAATCTAGGTATTGTCATGCCATTACTCACCTATAATTAAGATGGTATCTAAAATTAAGTTATAAAGATTTTAATGAAACTCTATTTTAGGCTACAAACCTTAAGTGAATTTGATCCCAAAATATAGAGTAGAGCTAGAGCTGAACTAGAGCTAAATTGAGAAAATGCTACCAAAGTGAAACCATGACTACCCATAGCTACCAAATGAGAATAATTGAATAGGAGAGGAGATTACATTTCATTTTAGATTGAAATAGAGGCATAGGGAGAGGTAAGTACTAGAAAACTATATACCATAAAATATGATTGATGTCAAGGCTACCATTAGCAGTGAAAAAAGCTTAAGAGACAAAGTTGTAGTTGTAGATCTAGTGACTATGAAGAAACATCAAAAAACATTACAGTATTTGGAAAAATTGAAAGAACATGCTCCAACACTAGCCAATTCTAAATGGGAAATAAATATATTAGTTATATTCCATCACAATCATATAAGGATGCCAAAAAATCATGGATGATAAAGGAGACAGGTGCTACAAACAAAAAGGTGTAGTTGTTGGAAGGGCTTAACATCACTAAGGTTGACCCTATGTCACTCACCAAAATTTCATACAAGGAAATGCATTTCCCCTAGAGGTATTGGTATTAGAGACTTGAGTATATTTTTTTCATATTTACAGGCTAAAATAATATAATCACTATATGTTGAACAATGTGCAAGAGCTCAACCAAGATTGGGTGGTTGACATAAGAGAGAACATAGAGTTGGGCATAACATTGTTTTATGTATCCCTTCGAGACAAGCTTATGACCATTGATGCAACCTATCTTTATGAGTTTCCATATTTTTTAAATCTTGACGAACTCAAGTATTTCCTCATCTCTCATGTATATGGGGACTAATTCTACTTTGTAAGGAGGTGAATTTAAATATCAATATGCCTAATTAGTAGAATCATTGAGCTCCTAAACTTAGGCACAACATCCAATGAATGATGGTGGATGATGTATAAGTAGAGAGGGTCATTAAACTCCTTGGTTACTACAAGGGAGTATTCTCACTACTAATAAAGGATATAAAGGACCCTAAAATGAGGGCCACATCATGCCTATTGAGCTCTAAGCTCTGTCTCAGTGGGACATGGATAGATATTAGCAAGGCCTACTTATGAATTGCCCATCACATGGCATAAAGGGTTAAATTTAATATAGAAAAATTCATTTCTAAAGATATGGTAACGAATTTGCTTGAGTGTCACAAGGTGTGAGAGAAATTCAAGTGGGGGTCAATACTAATACTAATAGTCATGGAGGAGATTGGCATGCCTGATGATGACAAAGACAATCTCTAGGTCTTCCCAATACACAAATACTCCTTAACACTAAAGTACCAGGAATTCACTTGCCCACCTTCTTTCTACCAAAAATATAATATATGAGTAATGGGTTGGTGCACCCAATACATTGAGGCATTTAGGAGAGAATGGCATATCCCATAGCAACTCCCACAATACATGTTTAAGATAGTAACCTTTGCCTTTATGCAAAAATTATATGTATTTTACTTAGCACTCATATATGAAAACCTATCTAGATGGATTAAAATTCCTTATACATTTTCCACAAAATAATTTAAGGAGGTGCTAAGAAGGATCCATAATAAAAAATAGTTGGACATCCTAGTAAAGGTCATGGATATATAAAGGAGTAGGATGGGGTGCCAATATGTGCACTTGGGAGGGAAAGCCATAAATTATGAGGAGGATGACTATAATAGAATTAACATACATCCCATATAAATATAAATCATCATAGGGCACATCTTTAATCTATATAATGAGATGAAGCCATGGAAGAAGGGCACCAACACTTACAAGGATGACAATCACCCCTTCTAGATCAGCAATGACAAGATGCTAGTACCAACAATGTATAATAAGTCTCCCCAGAAAAATTTAGGAGAGACACTTTAATAAATTCAAGAGCACATTGGGCTAAGGGTCACCTTCGATGAAGATTTAACCCCCTCATATATAAAGAAGAAGCACATGACCTTTATGATATAAAATGCTTCAACTAGTAGAAAACATAAAAAGAGCAAGTCTAAGGGGCCCATTGTAATGCCAAAAATAACCTTGGTAGAAATGGAGGTGGAAGAGGCATGTGTGCAAAGAAGGAAAGAAGAGATAGAGGAAGAGGTAGAAGAAGGGATAAAAGTCTACATTGTCCAAGAAGAAGTGGGAAAAGAGTTCATCATTAAGGAAGTTTAAAAGGCCTTCTAAAGCAAAACTACCACTATGATTGGATAAGCAAAGAAGATGATGAGTGCCTCATCTTAAGATCCCTCTACATAACCTCTAAAAATTGAGGAGTAAAAGAGAAAGGTGTGGAGGAAACTAAGAATGAGCAATGTAGAAATTTTGTAGGCACTGGTGCTAGAGAAGAAAAGGTATGCCATGAAGAAAGTCAACCTGACTCATGAAGATATTTAGAGAGTTGAGGAATAAGAGAAGGTGGCTAGGGAAATGAAGCACATAAAAGAGAAGAAGAAAAAAATTCCAAGAAAGAGAAGAAAAATGAGGATTCCACAAGTGTAAAACTAACTAAGAAAGCAATAGAGAAGGTGTTCAATGCCCCCACGTGTAAAGTAGATCAAGCTGCATAATAGGTGTACCCAAGTAGTGAAGGGGTTCCTAAATAAAAGGAAGGTGATTCTATTGCCTTGTAAAAACAACAAATAGAGAGTGTCGAGGAACCATAGTAGAAGCAAGAGGAAGGTGAAGTTGGTGCCAAGGGGACACACTTGAAGATAAGCACTAATAAACCTTAGGAAGAATAAGTAGATAAAGGGGACAAGTTCAGAGAAGAATGCCTATAGGAATAGGAAGAAGATATCTCTTAGGAAATAACTTTAGAAATTAGTAGCATCAATGAAGAAGAATAATAACAAATGGAGCTAGACATCATAGAAGCCAAAGGTACAGAGTTGAGCCTCAGAGAGAAGGTACAAAAGGGGTAGATAGATGAAGATTTTTATATGTTTGTATACATGTCCCCCAACACCACCATAAACATGATGTGAAAAAATATTTGTTTGCATTATACAAGAACATTAATGATCCTCACTTTTAAGTATTGTAAAATGTGATATTAGGTGTGGATAAACTTGAATAAGGGCATAACTCCCTTATCATAAATCCCCACACCATGAACCTAGTTAGGTCAACAAATACACTTATCTAGATGGCCACTAAATTCATGTGAAATAACATCATCAATGATGTTAGGGAAAATAAATAGAATAAAATCACCAAATAGGTTGAAGAAGATGTGTAGGCCATGAAGTTCAAGCTGTAGCAACTATGTGAGCACATAGAGATAGCTCAACCATCCCTTTTGGTTAGTGTTAATACATCTAACCTCTCATAGGTTGACAAAGTATGTGTGATAGTGGAGAATATGTTCCCAAGGTTGAAATTAGAACTATCATAGGAAGAATAAGAAAAATATTGATGCACCGTGTTACATAAAGAGATAAATGCACCGTGTTACATAAAGAGATAACCTCCAAGCTCAAAGAGGTAGAAGACCTCTTTGTAAAACTAAAAGAAGGAATATATGCATCTAATGATATCTTCACGAACTTTTCCAACCAAGTTTTCATCATAGATGCATCCCTCAAGAAATAAAATGGGGAGAAGGAAAATATAATGGCATAGGTAAACTATGTAAGTAGGGTAGAGCATGCCTAAATAATGGGTAAGTTCAACATGTTTAGAATACAAATAAAAGACTAGAAGGAGAACCTAGAAGCACTTTTTTTTGCCTTAAAAATGAAGGCCTATGAATAAGGAAAAATACTTGAAAAAGGAGTGACAAAGTCTAAGGAAAATCTTGTATCCTTTAGAAAAGAGGTGGTGTAGTCACGTGTGTTTGTGCTAAGCACCACCTCTATAGAGATAAATAGTATGATTGAGTAAATTAAGCTCATTATCAAGGGCTTTGAGGAATTCAACATTAAAATTTAAGGAGAGTGTGCTTGATTTATACATGCCAAAGGCTTTGAAATCCTAATCCAAGGGTAAGCTAGTAATTTTGTATGGGGTGATGTTGAGCCACTAATTTTGACTAAGTATAGATCTGTACCAACTTGATATACATCTTGACATAAGGAAATCACTTGGCATGATTGCTATTTTGTTATATTTTATTCCAGTTAGAAGAATTGATGCACATCTTATACTAGTGGGAAGGTGGTTAATTAGTACCCAAGTATTTCTGGAATCTTCAAGAGTGGATATATATGAACCTAGGATCATTGCCTTACCAGGGTAGAGATCACACATTGAGTGTTGAGCTGGAGCCTTTATTGATCATTCCACTATCTCCATCCCCTTGCATCCTTTATGATGTTATCACCATATGCACCATTGAACCTACCATTTGTATCAAGAATAACATTGATTTCATTGAAACTCCAAATTTTAGTTTCCTAAGCTTGCATGTTAGCATTTGAGTTGTTAAGTAGTTTAGCTAAGTATAAACTCTATTTTTAAGAACTATGGACACTGTTCTATAACTAAGATTTTATGAATGATAATGAATGGTTATGGTAGATGTTGTCACTTGTATTTTCACCATTGAGGAGATTTCTTAGATCTCCTCATCCAAGTGGCATAATTGAAACACCTCTAGGCTTGTGGGTAACCTAAGGATGAGGTGAATATAGAGATAGGGATATCTCCCTTGATGTACCACTATAGATCATAACTACACAAATTTTTTGTGGAAAAAGGGAGATATAAAAATGAAATAAGAAAATACTAAGGGATTTGATACACCAAATAATTTGATGACTCTCAACCAGCTGCATGTTACACATGAAATCAAGACACTAACCAAACATACACTTCTCTAATCTACATCTTATCACATCAATATTAAATTATGAGGTTATAGAAGAATGTTTAGGCTATGAGGACTAGATAAGAGGCTTTGAATGGCACTAGTGAATAGAATAACTTACTCAACCTTGACACTTCCTAGAACACTTCATATGCCCTATAAGAAGAAGCTTTCCAACTAGAAATAGATGAAATAATGTGACAACCATGCTAAGGAAACAAGATCTATCACTTATGCAAGATCAAACATTCCAAATTAACACACTAATAATAATCATGAGAGAGGTAAAAATAAGTAGTCATATTTATTAAATGGTATGAAAATGAGCATGGATTCACCATACTCAGGTGGAGCATAAGTTACAAAGGCCAAAATGGTTAGTTATTATAGAACTTGAGAGAGAGAGAGAGAGAGAGAGAGAGAGAGAGAGAGAGAGAGAGAGAGAGAGAGAGAGAGAGAGAGATAGAGAGAGAGAGAGAGAGAGAGAGAGAGAGAGAGAGAGAGAAGGGTCATAAGGAAACTTTTAAAGTTGATAAAATATTTTACTTGTGAATGATAATATGATGTGGTATGAACCATGTAAGGTCTAGAAGCATAAGTGTCCATACAAGGTAAGAAACTCTTGCAAAGTGGTTTAAAACTTCTTCTTTTGAATTAAAAAAATTGCTTCATAATTTAAACCTATTTGAACATCCTAAAATTGATTAGGGATATTTTTTATGATTTTAATAAGGGAAAGGATTTCATACATGCCTTTTCATGAAATTGTTGTAGTCTTGGTCATCTGGAATCATTTGAGAATGAGTCATCATCATCTACAATCTAAAAACCTCTTCTTTCATGCACCTTGCACACTTGGCTTCCAAAAAGGAATAATTTTTCCATGAAAATATATTCCATGGAGTTAATTAAATTTTTCAATACCTTTCATGGCCTTAGAAGCATCAGGTACACCTTAAAAAGCCATCCACTTTGAGTTTTTGCACAACTCACTAACTTGGTCACTATGCCAGTTGTGACTGGTTGAGATGAAAGCTATTATTTAAACACTTATAAGTTTTTATAAATGAATAAATTTCCATAGTTATTTGTTACAAGTCTTAACATTTTCCCCAAACTCTATTCCATCTTCAAATTCCTAGAACTTGCAAAACACATAAAATAGTCAAAAGTACCCTATTTTATACCTTGTCCATACAATTACGTATAACTCACAAGGGTGGGAAGGATATTGAGATGGTCCTATACAAAATATAATTATTTTTATGGTCAAAATATTCCATCATATTAGCTTTCCATCTCCATTTCCTCAAACTAGTCACTAGTAAGGGTTAAGGAGGGTTTAGGCCTATTTTACACTCTTAAGAGTCATTCATAAATATGGAACATTGAAAATACAAAAAAATTGGATAAATTAATAGTTAAATACCCTCATAAACATCCATAAACTTCTTATATTCCCATGCATAGCATCAAAAGAGGTGTGAGATTCTAAGCATCTCATATTGAGCTTGTTTTCACATTGTGCACAAGTCTAAGTCGTCTTTGGGCCAAAAATGAATTAAATTTTAGCTTATATAGCCTTAAAAAAGATTTAAAACATATATTTTTCCCACACAAACATTCACAAATTAATTTGAGTGATCATCTAAGACTATACATGAAGTTGACCCCCCTTTTGGATTCTAGGCATAGTCATGTTTAGTAGGTTTGTCTGCACCTTAAACCCTAGAATGGTATTTTTATGACTCTCCTTTTAACCCAATATATAATATACATATAATGTGACCCCATATACCTATTAAAATTATTTTTAAGGCTTAATTAGGGCTATAAGTGAAAATGATCTCAAATTTGGTCTTTATACTTGAAAATGCCATATAAGCTTGACTACAACCCTTGTGGTTTGGACTATTATATTAACCTTAACCATTTCTTATTTGGTTATTAATGTTGTATTATATGTTATAAAACTTTATAAACATCCTATAAATATACACACAAATTCTTATTTCAACCTTTGTCACCTTTTCCCAAAACTAATAGGGTTTGTGCATGAGGGGAGTACCCTCTATCTGAGACAAAATAGAGGGCACTCTCATGTTTATTCAGACAATGGTGATTACTAGATAGGCTTAATAAATTATTATATATTCCATCTAAAAAATTATATCACTTTATTTTATTATTATACCCTCCAAAGGCATTGAAAAACAAAGTAGGCTGTGAGGAAAGATAATGTGTGTAGGCTTTTCCCAATTTGACTATATGTTGCATTATGAAGTCCTTTATTATTATTGATTTAAATTATATGAGGGTTTATAAAGTATTTTATTATCCTTTTGAATGTTTCCCAACCTCTATTCATTACTCTAATCTTACATGTACTTCCCATATAGCTTAATTAGTCAAGCTTGAGTACTATACATCTGAGACTATGTTTTATTCTAGAATAGGGCCCAAATGTAGGTTTCCTTTCATGAATTAGGCTTGAGCTAATGTTTAAATATCACTTCATATTTCCTTTGAGTCACTTTTTACCTTCTTAGATCCATTTTTTTTCATGTTTAGCTACACCCACATCAATAACCATCACACTTTTGTTCATTGTCTCTAACAGTCACCTACAATGGCTGTAGGTGAATATTTTCAAATAAAGGGTTGTCTATAGGTGTTTAACTAATAAATAATTTACATACTATATTATTTTATAGTACTAAATTTCAAACAAGTTCTCATCATTTTCTAGGTCCACAAGAATCAAACACCTTCTTAAACCTACACCTTCGGCTGGCTATAGGTGAATAATTTGGGAATTAGACACCTATAGGTGTATATGGGGGTCTAAAACACATTATATAATCTCATTATGATGATATATTAGATCATACATGTTTTTGATTAATTAAGGCGACAAACTAGGGGCCAAACCCTATATAGTCAATAAAGATAGGAAGGCTGGCAAACAAAAGATCACTCCATTTGATCCAATTTAAACATGAATGCATGTCTATTTTATGAATTTTGAATGAAAATGTCTCTTGAAGCTCAAACCTATGGGTGAACATTGCCTAGTTTTTAGTACTTTTAAGGGCATCTTTAGGACCCCCAACAACCACTTTAAATCAATCCTTTATCCTTAAAACATTTTAAGGTACTTTTATAATGTAGGATATATAAGACAAATCCATTGGGATGTCTCAGAATTCCTCATATCCTTGTCATATGATATTCACAAAACACTCTTGGACCTTTGTTTTGCATCTTTAGGGAAAAGAGTCTTGAAACACATAGTCATTGCTTTGAAGGTGAATTTCATCTTTGTTTAGTAGTATATCATTCTTGGTATGTATTTTAGGATTATTTTAACACATTACAAATTTAATATGAGTTCTATTATGTGCCTCAACACTTCAAATGACACCTAAGCTCTCTATCAAACCACATGTAAGTGCATATTTCCTGTACAAGTAGTGGGGAGAATGATTTGGTATAATATGCATTTTCTTAACCACCAATGGACATTAGATTCATCCCAATACCTCCAAATTCACTCCTCACTCTTTAAATACCTTATTCATCTCAAACACTCCTTCAACATTCCCCTATGGCATCTTAAATTTTTATGGTACCACCTGTAGGTGGCCATTTCCATAATGCAGGCAGTAAATGAGGATTATAGGTAGTAGACAAGGTTTATATGATTATGATAAACTTTAAATTTAATAAAAGTTTCCAAATTCACTCTTATAATTATAAGGGGTTTTAAAAAACTGTCAACACCTTCCTTTCACACATGAAATCCTCTATAAAGGCACTTGTAGGTGATGTTTAATGGTAGACTGAGTAAATGTTGTACATGACTACAACAGTCCCTTTATACATTATTTAGAAGGTATAACTTGTTTTTTCTTTATTAATATCACATTAATACCTATTTAAACCTTAAATATAAATCCATGAGCATACTAAATAGTTTCTACACATGTGATTCAACATGGTTGTAAGTGAGATAAGACAAGGAGTCGACTGAGTATGATAATGGACTACAAGCTTGATCTAAGCATGATGTAGTGAGATAAAAAATGAAGGTATGTGATAAATATATAATTTATAAATGGTGATGAACCTATATAAACCCTCCTAAACCATTATCAAAACATTGGAGTTCTAAAAATGGTGAAAAACTACCTATCATCCCAAATGAGACTAATCTACCAATCTGAGATGGTTTTCTCACCAAAACACCATAGACTATAAAAAAAATCATGGATGGCATATAATAAGAGAGAAAAAATCCTTTGGATTCAACATCACCAGCTAGATTATATGGACTTATCCAAAATGGAGCAAAACATATAAGGTACATGAAACAGTAAGCATAAAAACATAGTCAACTTCTTAAGGATGGTTCATAAAGCACATGCGACCATTATTCAAAATATTTTTATGTAAATAAATATATATGAGTTTAATTTCACCTCCCAAAGGTGTTTGATCTAGAACCTCTTCTATTGACCGTACCAAACATGAACCTATTGATCACTTCTATATGTCTAAAA
Source organism: Torreya grandis (assembly GCA_037957365.1). Lineage (NCBI taxonomy): Eukaryota > Viridiplantae > Streptophyta > Pinopsida > Cupressales > Taxaceae > Torreya > Torreya grandis. Next base: position 97,504 of record JARHVA010006460.1, on the reverse strand, counting down.
GATCAAGAAAGGAATATAATGATTTTGGGCCTTTTTTAACACTTTCAAAGCGTGTATATAATTTATATGAGTTTGGGGAAGATGAAGTTATGTTTCATGAGATTATAACACATGAAACACTTCCCCATGGATTATATAACTACCAAATTCTTCTCTTTTCCTAAGAAAATAAGAACCTACCCCTTTCAATTACCAACAGTTGGTTAAAACATATTAGGACACATGGGATATGACATAACCTTCTAAAACCTTCATATTTCCCAAGGAGGCCATATAAGTCATTAAATGCTCCTTTCTTGACCATAAAATGGCTCAACATGATATAATTATTGAACATGACTAAGACCAAGGCTAAAGTGATATGGAATAACATCAAAAGACATAATAAAACCTATTACATAATATTATACCCATAAAAACACCTAAAACTAAATTTTCCTCTTATAGGGATCCCAATTTGATCTATAGGGTCAAATTGGGTCAATAGTAGACATGATGTTATGTGGTTTATGCATCATTACATTATTGTTTAATTTTAAAATATAACGTTGTGCATTCAATCTAGTTATGTTGGGAATGTTGTTTGCAAGATTTTGGTTTATGTAGTTAATGTTATCCCTATGTAAAATATGATGTCAGCATACTCTATGAAATAGACTAAGTATATATACCCCATGCACCTATGTTCCTACCTTTGATAAATGCATGAGCTTAGAATGAGCCTTCAAGTTAAATCATCCCCTTGGCCCATATAGTGCTTATATGTCACTAGACTTAACTTGATAAAGGTGTTTGACCTTATGACCATAACTAAGTCCCCAATTAGGCTTTGCACCTATAGACCATTAGACTTATCCCAAAAATGGCTTGCACCATTAAATCCACCAAAATATTTTCTCAAATGACCAAGTCTTATATGTGATGCATTACACCATGGCTCAACTAACACAATGTAGGCCCTAGTTCTTTCTCTATTGTGCTTTAGGTGAGCACATAAGGCTTGCACCTTATGTGAATTGATGCCATCACAAAAGGGTATCAAATTTTGAGTGATAAGGGAACATATTTATTTGTGCCTAGTGGCAATGAGTCTAGGAATGACTTGGACAACCAGATAAGTGCCTAACCCATAAATGATGAATTGACTTCCCACTTTTATACAACTTGTTCAAACAAGGAGTGGTTTTTATTAAAACATATTATATGTGCATACCCTATTTAATATATATGTGAGTACTAAATCATCCTTGGTTTTTAAGAGATGTCAATCGAGTCATATAATATTAGATATGTTTCAATTTGGGAAACATATATACTATTATTTAGTTAACAAATATATTTTTAGTGATAGTTAAATATAGAAGAAATAGAGTTTTATTTATTGGGGTCAAATTTTACAAAAATAAGATAATGTATGCATGCCTATACATGGGATATACTCCATATAAAAATTAATAAAATGTTGAATGACTTTTAAAAGGGGTTAGTTATGTGTGGAAAGTATGTGATATATGAATCTAAGTATCATATGAGACATAAATATATTGTCTGTAGCATTATGTTTAAAGTGGAGGTTATATAAATTGTGTTATGGATATTTATGTACTATGTATATCAATATATCCATAGGATAAATATAGTAAATTTATTATTTAATATATAAGAATATATGTATATATATTTATGTCTATGTTTAACTTAAACAGGGCAAGCATATATATATATATATGTATGTATGTGTGTGTGTGTGTGTGTGTGTGTGTGTGTGTGTGTGTGTGTGTGTGTGTGTGTGTGTGTGTGTGTGTGTGTGTGTGTGTGTGTATTGGTTACAGTAACACAAGTCTGTAGGGATAAGATACGCATTTCAACCTAAGTCTTTTGTTTATAAAATATGAAATGAATGCATATAAATAAGACTATGTATATATTTTATGAATATGAAAACATACAATTGTAGCCTATGAAAAATAGGTATATTATGTGTCTTTTATATATATATATATATTAGATTATGTGATTTTTTATGGAACTTGAATGTGTTTGAGTAAGATTATTAAGATCCATGTGTTTTTGAAATAGACTAGTCTTAAATTATGAATTCAACTTAACTAAGAACATAATAATTTGAATTGGTTAAGGATGGAAATGGAAACCATGTGAGTTAGATTTAAATTGAAAACATATTTATTTTGTTAAGAGAATTATTGACTATTTTTACCATAGTATTTGATAACTCAAACTATTGAATAAATGACTTAAATTTTGGGAATTATATATATATATATATATATATATATATATATATATATATATATATATATATATATATATATATATGAGATTAGGAATAAAACAAAATATTCATGGATTGATTATTTTTGATGTTAAATATTGAGAATAGGGATTTTGGAATTATATTTATTTTTAGGGTTTTCTTGGAAGTTTATATATTTTAATCTTTAAAAATAATATTGAAAAGTTTTGTTAGTAAATTAGGATGTTAATAATGGATCAAATTATATATATATATATATATATATATATATATATATATATATATATATATATATATATATATATATATATAATATGATCAAATAAATATACAAGATACATGTGTAAGTGAACATATGTCCTCCTATACATGTATAGTATATATTTATAGAATAGGTAGCATGCCTATAGTTATAGTAGTGGATAATAAGTTAAGTCATTAAATCCTGAAGGATAGGGGACTAATACTATATGAATGTAGTCTAAATTACAAATCAGATGAATATGTGAACACTGTTAAATATTTATGAAAATTGTTAATGTTGGTTATTTTTTAGTGGTATGAACTTTATGTTATGAAAATGTTAAATTTGTGCTTAACATTTACTAAAGGAAAATAGACTCTTGAAATGACTTGTATTATACCCATATGGTAAATAAACTTGCTTGTCATAGATATTGTCTATGAGATAAATAATATAATGAGGTTCAATCATATGATCGACAAACTAGATTTATGTATAGTAATTATTTTTGTAATTAACACGTGTTTTTACTTGCTAGTAGAAATAATTGCATGAACCTATTGGTTACAAATATATGTTAACTAAATCTAACACTAGTGGTTATAATTAAGTAGTGTGATGGACTTCACTAACTCAATTATCATTATTAATGTTAGATGAAGGTAATCCAATCAAGTGGTGTGTATGAATTTTACTAAACCTAAATATCATATGTTATTTGAAAAATTTGGCCAAAGTAACATTTAGATAGATATTGTCATTTCATATGAATGATTTACATGCTTGTGTGATATCATGTTAGAACATTTTTCTTTTTGGTACACAAAATGTAATATAAATATTACAACACATGGGGTAATAGCATGTCTATCTAGATTCCCTCATCATAACTATCTACCCATCTATGATGGGAGGGCCATTCCTTATTTGGAGGATTATGTGAGGGATCAATAGTCTATGGTTGGTGTGGAAAAAGTGCTCAGATGATGTTTTCTCTCCCCACTATAGTACTTACTTGGAGACTACACTTGAGATTATTAGAGATACATGATTTAGTGTGACTCAAACTTTTTGGAACATTATATGTATTATTGTAATATATATTAAGGTAGCATTCCTAATGGAAATGTAATTGATTATTATTATACATTATCAATAGAGGCTATACTATTGTATCAACCATGACTATATTTTATTATGATTACTTTCCCTATGAAATTATGATTATTTACATAAGTTGCTAGTGATTAGTAAATATTATTGTTTTATGTTTACTAAAATTTGATATGCTTAGTTAAGTATGTTGAAAATCATTAATTAAGATATCGTGGTGTAATCTAATGTAAGAATAAGTATTGATTATTATTATTATTATTATTTTAAATTACTACATTATTCTATTAAATCCCTTTATGGACATTACATTGTGATATCAGAGCTATGACTCAAAATCTAAGACTTAATGAGTCCACTAATATTTTCTTTTTCTTGTGTTATGAAAAAGAAGAATGGTGTAGGCAAGAAAATTAGGTGAGGGTCCTTATAATGGTAATGACAATGACCCTCTATTTGATCCTAACCAATTTGTTTCCAAACAAAAAACAAAGTTAGATCATATTCTTGTAACATGAATTAGACTAGGGATATAGTTTTAGCCCTAAAACAAGAAATTCATAGATAAGAGGAAGAAGCCCATCAAGACATGCCTAAAGAGTATCATACTGAGAAATAAATCCCTGAAGAGTAGAGACACAAGGAATTGCCTCAAGATGTGAGAGAAAGTGTAGTCATAGAATTGGTAAGGGATATGAAAAAGGTGAATCCGCCTAAGTTTGATGGAACCATTTTAGGAGATAGAGATGAAGCATGGTTAATTTAAATGGATAAGTATTTCAAGATTTAAAACTACATTGAGATCACCAAAGCTATTTGGGGAGCTTATGATTTAGATGGAGAAGTAGCTACATGGTAGCCCAATCAAAAGTTAGAAATGAATCTAAACTTGAATAGTACTACTTTAGATAATTTTGTGACACTATTCAGATCTTGGTGGCTTTTATAGTTGTATTTTGACCAAAAGTTGATATATTTTCAAAATCTAAAGCAAGGAGACTTGCAGATAGATGAGTACTAGGAATAGTTCACTAAAATTATGAAATATATACCTCAGTATCAAGTATATGAGAGGTTTAGGATTAGTAAATTTATCATGGGATTAAAATACAATATTGGTGTAGAGGTAGATGTTCATGGACCATCTACCATGGACCAAGTATTTGAGAAGGTAGTCAAGCAAGAGCAAAAATTGAAATCTCTTTCTCAAGCTAGGGATACATTTAAGAAAGTTTTTGGAAGTTCAAAGCTAACTTTCAAGAAGAAGAAGAACTAGAAGTAGAGGATTAAAGACTCCGAGAGTCAGTTCATGAATAAGAATACTAAATTTAATAGTGGTTCAAGTATACATAAACTAGGTAATGGTTTTAGGGGTAGTTTCAATGGAAACCAATAATCTAATAAGAAGGGACCACCAATAGGTGGTTTCATCTATGGAGGTGATCATGCTATGCATGAATGTACCTAGGATAAGTTGAGGAAAAAAGGTTTTACCCCTTTAGTAAGGAATGTTTCAACAATGTGTCCATGCAATAGTTAATAATAGACAAGTCAAATTCCAAGATTCACCCATAGAATTGTCAGGTATTTTGTTTGAACATCTAGTTTCTATTTTGATAGATATAGGGGCTATAAAATGTTTTATAGATCCTAGAATTCTAAATAAATTATCTAGAAAAGCTGGTATAATGGAAAATTCATGGTCGGTATAATATGTGAATGACACTAAAGTTTGGGTTGATAAGTGTTTAGTTAAATCATAAATAAGGTTGATAGAGTTTAAAATGGTGGGGGATCTTTATGTAACACTATTAGGATCATACAATGTGATCTTAGGAGTCAACTTGCTTGTGAAGCATAAAGCCAAGATTGACTATTATCTGAAAAGAGTAGACTATCTTGATGACTCTAGAAATAAGATATTAATTTAGGGTGAGAAAAGGGAACTAAGGCTTAAGCATATTTTTGTAATGCAACACAAGAAGGCCTAAGTTAAGGGATGTAAATAATTTATCATAAAGATGAATGGCATGGAGGAAATTAAGGAGCCATCAATTGAAGATTATCCTTTTCTTAGGGATTTTCATGATGTTTTTCTAGAAGAATTACCAAGAATGCCTCATAAATGATAATTTGAATTCTCTATTGATATCAAAATAGGATTGGAACCTCAATCTAAGGCTTTGTATCAAATTACAACCATGAAATTACTAGAATTGAAGGCACAGCTTAATGAATTATTGACCAAAGGATTGATTAAAAAAAGTGTGTCACCATGGGGTGCACCAATTGTTTTCATTAATGATAAAGATAACACTCTTTTAATTTGCATTTATTATAGAATGTTGAGTAAAGTGACCATCAAGAATAGGTATCCACTACCTTGAATAGATGATATTTTTAATAAAATTCTAGGAGTGATGGTCTTTTCTAAAATTGATCTTAGAGTTGGATACCATCAATTAAGGATAAAATATGAAGATATTATAAAGAAGGAATTTATAACTCACTATGAGTATTATAATTTCATATTATTATCATGTGGGTTGATGAATGCACCTATAACATTCATGAATCTCATGGACAATGTGTTTAGAGATTACATAGATCATTTTATTTTGGTCTTTTTATATGACATTCTAATTTATTCAAAGGATGAAGAAGAGCATCTTTGATATCTAGAATTGGTTTTACAATGTCTGTGAAAATAAAAATTGCATGGAAAATTATCAAAGTGTTCAATTTTACAAAATAAAGTGTAATATATGGGACATATTATCTCAGTGGATTGTATTTATGTTGATCTAGCTAAGATAAGAGCCATTATGGATTGGCCAACACTAAGGAATGTGCATGAGGTTATGAGTTTGATAGGATTAGTGAGATATTATAGGAAATTCATCTCAAAATTTTCCAAGATAATTAATCTAATTACCTATTTATGGTATAAGAATCAGAGTTTTATCTAGTTAGATAAGTGTGAACTAGATTTTCAAGAATTCAAAAGAAGGATTACTTTAGTACCAGTGTTAAGAGTTCCTAATCACAATGGTCAATTTTTAGAGATCATAAATGTGTTTCGAGATGGAATATGAGGATTCCTTATGCATAATGGTGTAGTAGTAGCTTATGAATCAAGAAAACTAAATCCTTATGAGGTGAATTATGGCCCTCATTATTTTGAACTTGAAATAATTGTTCATGCTTTGCAAGTTTGGAGACATTATTTTTAGGAAAACTATTTGAGATCAAGATTGATAACTTGGGACTCAAATGCATTTCCACCTAACCAAATTTGAATGCTCATTAGAGGTGTTAGTTAGAGTTTCTATTTGATTATGAATTTGATATCAATTACATTAAAGGCAAATTGTTGATGTTTTGAGTCATACAAGGTACATAGTAGTCATGGATACTATCAAGATTACTTTCAAGGATCATGTTATTAATTAATCACTAGGGGATGAATTATATGATAAAATCAAGAAAACTTTGTATGTGAATGCTTACAATCATAGGTATAAAGGATACAACTTAGAGAGTGATGTTCTTATAGATTATAATAAAAGGATGTATGTGCTAGATTGAGAAAATTTGAGGAGTACAGTACTAAAGGAACTACACAATGCCCTACATTCAGGACATCCATGAGTGACCAAGCATATGGTAGAGCTTAGACCACTTTATTTATAAAAGGAAATCAATAAATATGTAGTGGAATTCATTTCATGTTGTCTAGAATATTAGCGAGTGAAAGCTAAAGATGTGCATCCAACTAGATTGTTATACCCACATGACATACTGAAGTAGAAATGGAAGGTGATCAGTATGGAATTTATCAAAAGATTACCATTATCATTGAATAGGCATGA